>JAGGAQ010006612.1:0-10847 GCA_017657225.1 Termitomyces sp. T69sscA
TCTCTTGTCTGACTCTTGCCTGCCTTTATGCCTGCTTGACTCCCACTTGTCACTGGTGCTTGCTAGCTCTGTGAAAGAAGTTCCACAGATGTTAAGTGCTCCCCTTACAATCTCCCTTGGCCATCATCACTTGTCAACACCACATCAGCACCTGCCCTAGCAATCTCTGGTGCTTCTTCTGACCCATATCAACACTTCTCTCAATTATCACCAAGCACCCATCACACATCACAACTAGTGCATTATTCATCACCACTTGCATCACCTCTGGTTTGTGACTTGCATATCATTCCACCTCCTCTGCTCAACTTATCACTCTGCCATCATGCTCTCACAACACTCTTTCTTTTGGGAGCTTCCTTTACACCACACAATCACTGCTGGCACTTGCATCATGTACTCATCTCATATTGTCTTGTCTTCTCTTGTCTTCTCTTGTCTCTACTTGTCTCATACTCTGTTCAATTCCATCTCTATTTGACTCTCTCGCCTTGACTCATCTCTCTAAGATTCCTTCCAACTCTATCTCTTTGTTGCCTCAGTTCCAACTATCTCACTTTCCTTCTTCCTTTGTTTCTTGCCT
This sequence comes from Termitomyces sp. T69sscA, assembly GCA_017657225.1. Taxonomy (NCBI): domain Eukaryota; kingdom Fungi; phylum Basidiomycota; class Agaricomycetes; order Agaricales; family Lyophyllaceae; genus Termitomyces; species Termitomyces sp. T69sscA. The sequence continues at coordinate 584 of JAGGAQ010006612.1, forward strand.
CAACTATTCCTCATCTCAGCTTGGGTAAGTCTTGCACCCTTTATCACTAACCCTGGTGCTTGCTTGTCTCCATTACTTGCTTCAGCAACCTGCACTCTTTGCCCACCACTCTTAGACCTTGTGCATAGCCCCAGTGCTCATCTCTCATGCATACCATCTCCAGATATGACCAGTGTCATGATTTGCCACCCAGCCTCCAGTACTCAGCTCTGGTCCTAGGACTTTCACCTCCTCAAACCAGCCCCTACAACGTCTCAGGCTTGGACCACTACATGACCAACCATTCCTGGCAGCCTTCAACCATCACTGCCTATTATTGCCACCAGCCACTACTCCTCCAGCACTCTTCAGCCATCACCACCCACTGCCACCACATCAGCACCAGCCCCAGCAATCCTTGGCGCTTCACCCACCTACAGCCACCACATCAGTGCCTGCCCTTGCAACCCCTGGCACTTTCACCAGCCTATGCTGAGGCTTCTCTCAGCTCCTACTGAGTGCCCATCACACATTATGACCACACATCACCTTTGGTCTGACATCCATGCTTCACACCTCCTCTCTGCTCACCTCTTCACCTCCTCAACATTCCAAACCCTTACCCCAGCATGACTGGAGTTCCCTGCTCACCTGCTGCTTGCACCTCCAGTCCTGCAGATTGATGATTGGAAGATGACTTCTGTGTTGCTGACAGAAGAGTATTGAGTAGACCCCAAAGATGTGGTGAAATAGTGGCCATCTTGTTTGCCATCTGATCCAAGAATTCAAATTGCCAGGCCTGAGCTGATGAAGCACCAAACTGCCATTCATATCCATGAGAGACAAGTTCCTCAATATCAGATCAGAGTTTTGGCTTCAATTTGTCAAGAAGATCACTGTGTATGTTGTACAGTCACAAACAAGCAAACTTGACTAATTTAGTCAAACCTTTATGGAACAATGGGATATCATCCAGCTGTCTTTTTTAATGCAGAAACATGTAGTTTAGGAGCCAATGGATTGATTTCCATGAGCCAATTTCTTGATACTGCCCAGGTCAGAAATTTCAACCCCAAAAATTTGGCCACCTGGAAAAGTGAAGGAAAAATCCCGAAAAATAGCGCAATTGACTGCTTTCAATGAGCTGAATTTCATCACAGATTCATTAAGAACTTCTCACGTGTGATTAAGAAGGGAAAAAATCATATTCTTACTGTAAATAGAGTTTTATCTACTTATTGAATTGCAAATTCATCGTATTGCTACGTTACAACTCACCACCAATGAAACCTCCCAGGAAAAAACAGAAAAGAAACATTTCAGGCCTACACAATCAGCCCAAGGTGCATACAACAACAACTGATGCAGGTAATGAAGCCCCAAACCTGCCTCTCAAACACTTGGACTCAATAACAACATTGTCTGAACACATTCTTGAAGAGAATCCTGATGAGGATTGGGAACCACAGATACATTTTGATAGTGCAAAACCAAGCTGGCATCTGGGAGCTGAGGAATCAGATGGCAATGAAAATGAGGATCTAGAGAATTGGGCAGATTTTGATGATGAAGGGGTCTATTCAAGGATGGTTGAGATGGCCATAACACTTGGGGATGATCCACGAGATGTGGATTGGGTTCCAAAGATTGCAAAAACAACAAAAAAGACAGGTAAGCATCATTCAGGAGAAAAGGAAGAAAGGGCCACTCAAGCATTGCAGGTCGCCCCAAATCATATATAAAGGGTCCAGATGTGGCCAGTAAATCTGCAAGAACTTGTTGTCAATATTGAAAAGAGATCAGGAAACAGAAAAATCTTGATGCCTTCATCTTACACCACATGCATCATGATAAACAAGACGCACAACATGAGATTGTTGAGATTCTATCAGATTCCAAGAAGGACTCAGATATGGAGATCAAAATGGAGCCAGAAGACACAGTTGAAACATTTGACATCTCACAATATCCATTGCCTGATATCCCTATACATGAGAAGACACTCAAGAGCGCTATCCTCACATTTGAGGCTTCTGCTGAGGCCGATCTAACTGTGCCCATATGACAGGAATCTGTCACCCCTCCACCCCTCCCGTTTGATGACACAAGTACTTCAAACGGCAAGCTAGTGATCTCAAACATAGTGGACAGGCAGCGATGATCAATTGTGACAATTGGGAGGAGGATTTGGATGAAACAATAATGCAGGCCAAGCCAGAAATACGCTCCTGGGATGTGTTGAGGGACCAGATTAAAGAAGATATAAAGAAGAAGCATAAAACATTACCGCTGTTGCAGCTCAACCAACTCACGACTCTCAAATGCTTTGCAAATTTATGGATAAAAGGTTATGGTCAGATGGATGCAAGCCTTCAGGTTGCCAAACAATGGTCAGAAATAAAAGGATCAAATATGTATTGCGCACATCAAATTAGAGCACTTGCATGTCACTATCAGGTGTTTGAACAGCTTCCAGTTGAAGATAGGGGTGGACAGAGGAATGCACAAAGTCATTTGAAGAATGAAGTGGTCAAAGATGCAGCATAAACATGGTTGAATGTACAGAAAGTCAGATCAATCAACCCACAAAAGTTTTAGCATGACCTGAATGAGGAGATTCTCCCATCACTTGGTTACATTCTCAAAAAGCCACTGTGCAAGAGAACAGCTTGACGATGGCTTGTCAAATTAGGGTGGACACACACTATTGTAAGAAAAGGAGTATATATGGATGGGCATAAGAGGGCAGATGTTGTGGAATATTGCAATAAGGTCTTCCTTCCAAAGATAGCTGAATTCGAGTGGCACATGGCTCGATATGAAGGCCCAGACATGAAGAGAATCGAGCCTAATCTGCTTCCTGGTGAAAAAGAAATAATTGCAGAGTTTCAGGATGAAACATGCTGCCAAGCTAACAATTTTTTGTCTTCTGCATGGTCAGTATATATCTACTTGGGTCTACATTTGATAGTTTTTGAAACTCTCTAGGCTTCATGACGATCAACAAATTCTGCGTAAAAAGGGCCACAGCCGATTAATTCACATCTCAGATTTTATTGAGGAAGCCAATGGTCATCTTGTCGTCACAGACAAAGATGGGACAATCACTCAAGAAGCTCAAAAAGTAATCTATCCAGGCACCAATGGTGATGCATATTGGGATTGCAAACAACTCATTGAACAGGTCAGAACCCAGGCCATTCCAGTTTTCAAGGAAGCACATCCAGGATGCCAGGGATTATTTATCTTTGATCAATCATTGGCACATGCTGCATTACCAGATGACACCCTCAAAGCATTTGAGATGAACAAGAGTGATGGGGGAAAACAATGTTGTCAGAAGGACACAATAATCCCAGAATCTAATCCTGATCCATGCTTCTGCAGTAAAGTACAGAAAATGACAACTAATGATGACCGCCAAAAAGGACTTCAGACAACACTCAAGGAGTGCGGATTCAATGTGACTGGGATGAAGGCAAAGTGTTTGCCTGTCTGCCCATTCGAGAATACAAATTGCTGCATGGCCTGGCTTCTCAGCAAACAAGACAACTTCACAAATCAAGTCTCCACCTTAGAAACTGTGATTAAGGAGGCTGGGCATGAATGTATATTCCTACCAAAATTTCATTGTGAATTGAATCCTATTGAGATGGTTGGTCCTTGTTCTATTGACTATATAATATATCTATCTAATTGGTTTGCAGTATTGGAGATGGGTGAAGTATTGCTATCGTCAAGCCCCCAAACCAAAATTTGAAGACGCGAAGAAAGCAGCATTTGATGCACTTGATGCTTGTCCAATCAACGTCATTCAGCGCTTTGTTAACTGTTCTTGGTGATTCATGAGTGCACATAGGATTGGATTGACAGGGAAGGCTGCAGCATGGGCTGTTTGGAAGCAGAAAGAGCATAGAACTGTGTCTCAAATCGCAATGATGCATCTTGATGCCATTGTCAACCCCTAAACAGACACAAATTTGTTGATTTTTTTGGTCTGAAAATCTTGGCCACCTGAAAACCTCGTGGAAAAAAATCGGAAAAGGTGTTTTTTGACATATTTTCACATCCTGAGTTCGAATCTGAAGTCAGATTTTTCAAATTTTGGCTTGTTCAATCGTTACCAAATTAGTCGAGTTTGCTTGTTCATGACTGTACTTGATCTTCTCAAGGGCTGAGAGCAGCATAGCAGTGTTGTGACTTATGTCTTGAACAAGAGGGTCACTATGGAAAGAACAATCTGATAGGATCCAAACAAGGAGATTGGAGATAGTGATGTCTTGAGCCTTCAAGGACTCAAGAATACAAGTGATCTTGCTAATATCCATCCGAGATAATGACAAAACGCAAACACATTGCACATGTGCAACCTGGGCAGTGAGCGATCGATCACTTGGCACTGATGGCAGCAGTAGATTTGACGTTTGATGTGACCATCATCAATAGTTGCTGGCAGTGTTTATCAATGTTGTTTTGTGCCAGGCATTACAAGAAGGTTGAAGGAAATAAGGTTCTCAGTGTATTCTCAGATTATTTCCTATTTTGGAACAATGACTTGTAATTATTTCTATCTACTTCACATTTTTCTTCCCTCAACCTCAAAGCACACCTGGGGTAGGAGGCTGGTGTAGGAATCACAACATTGCTACACTTGTGTCCTAATTTGACAGGCTCACGTTACATCCAACTTCTTACAAAACTTTGACTGGCAGTCAGTTTACCCCTATTTGGCTCATTGCATCTTTGCTATGGGTTGGTTTCTTCCTAAAATAAATCCACAAAGAGCAGGTCAAGCCATCTTGTACATTACCAGGTGTTGTGATTGGAGTGACTGACACAATATGTATTGCATTTTCAGTACCTTCTGGTCAGACTTTCAGTCTGACAAGTGGGAGCTCAATGCAGAATTTTTCTCTGCACTTTCTAAATGGACACTTGATCACTCAGAGTCAATGCTTGACCGTGTCCTTGGACATATAGACCAAGCAATTGAAGGTGGAAAGAATTATATGGAATTGATACCAGATACTCCATTCTCTATTACTGCAACACCAGGCCAATGTTGGTGGCCCCTGGGGATGACCCACTGCCACAGCAAATTGGTCCGGTGTGACATTTACCTGGACCACCCAATGAGCCATTGGCACCGGATAGAACACCTCCAAAGCCAGAGGAGGCCATGGCAGATGCACCAGCAACACCAGTGCTGACTGAGCAGGTTGCCAGGACACCACGACATCTTGCACCACTTGCAATGGCCCCACAGTAGAGAACAACAGCCCTAAACAACATGACATGACTAAGTGTATCAGAGGAAGGAACGATTAACTCATGGCCGTGCCTTGCTGCGACTCAATGACGAGCCTGGCAACACTCAAAGGCTGCCTGGTGCTCTTTGTAAGCCAGCCAGGTACCACTACTCTCATTGGAAGGGGGAGGAGTCGGTGACAAAGACAACAACAACATGAGGGAAGAGTGGTTGAAAAATTAGCAAAGTTTCTTTCCTTTTATTTGCATATGGGACTTCTTGATAGCTGCCAGACTTTGACACCAGAAGCAACACAGCCACCCACAACTTCCGCATGTCTCAAGGGTCTCAATGCTGAAGGGAGGGTGATGTCATGACCTGCTACCAACCTCCGGGACTTAGCCCTGGCCCCAGGACTCCAACCTCCTCAAACCCACCTCCATGACTGTCCTGAGCCTGGACCGCTACCCAACTAGCCACCTCAGCAGCCTACAACCATCACTGCCCATCAGCACCACCAGCCACTACCACCCCTGGCATCCCTTCAGCCATCACCGCCTGCAACTGCCACATTAGCGCTAGCCCTGACCATCCCCAATGCTTCCCCAACCGCAGCCACTACATTAGCGCTAGCGCCGGCAATCCCTGGTGCTCATCCCTGGCCTGTGCTAAGGCCCTCATCATGCATCACAACCACGCATCACCACCAGTCTGACCTCCACATGCCATGCCTCAATTCTGCTCACCTCCTCATCTCCTCACCACTACATGTCTTTGCACTCCCAAAGCAAGACCTTCCTTTTCACAGAGCTTCCTTTGTGCTACATGACATGTCTCAACCTCCACTGCCACCTTGCACAGTCCCCAGGTCTCATCTTGAGCCCCAGCACTGCGACTTGTCACCAGGACCCAGACCTGGGCTCCAGGGCCTACTTACTGTACAGTATATAAGTCATAGAGTAGCAAGTAGTACTTTAGTCTTAATATTGCTGTACTTCTCATTTTTTGTTTTGTGTTTCATCTCTGTCTCATAGTCTTGCGTGTCATTTTTTGACTCTATCTTGTTTTATATTGTACTTGTCTCATATTGCCTCATCTCTCCTTGTCTCTACTCATCTTGTACTCTAAATCTATCTCTGCTTTATTTCTCTTCCTCCACCTCAAGTTCCTAAGTTCCTTCTCTATTCTCTCATCTCTTGCCTTTGTCTTGACTCATTCTGTTTCCCCTTTCCTTTATCTTATCTTGATTCTTTCTCTTTCCAGCTTGCTTAGATCTCCATGTCTCCCACCTTCAATCCTGGGACCCACCAAGTCCCTGCACTCACTCCAGCCCTTGATTTGTTAACCCTGGAACTCATTTGCACACCAGCACTACTTTGTCCTCCTCTCTTGCATCTCTGAGACTTGTGGCAATCCTGGCACTTGTCTTCCACCCTCTTTTCCATCCCTGGCACTCACATCCCTGCCTCGGCATGACCGGTGATCCCTCACTCCACCCTGCTCATATCCCCGGTCCTTCTCTGGTCTCTTATGTTCTGCGCTCTCACAATACGTTGCATCTGTGGACACTGTGCGCACCACATAAGGATTTGCCCAGTGGACTGAGCCTCCATGATCAGCGGAACCTGACACCACACCTCATCCTCCCTCCTTAATACATGCTCAACCAACTTTTCCAAGTGCTGGTGCAGCTGCAGGTTTGCTGCTATCAACTTTCTCACACATGTTGCTTACCCTTGTTCTACACTGGTAGCACCAACCTCTCCATCCTTCACTTTCTCCAAGGCAGCTCCACCCTCTTTACCAGCCATGCCTCCATCATCTTGCTCTTCTTCTTGTCCAATTCTGATGCCTCCACTGCTATTGGTCACACCAGTGACAAAGCCTCCAACATTCCAACCACCTGTAATTATAGTCCCTCACCCAACTGCTCCATTACCTATGACAAATCCCATCCTTGCTCCATTGACACACAGATGGTCTGCTACAATTGTGATACCAAACACTGCTTGTGTTTCAACCAACATGACAGCGTCTTGACGTGCAGGAAAAAAGAAGTTCTGGATTGCCTGGTCCACTGGTGAGATGGGGTAGATCCTCTGGATGGCCTGGAGTGCATCTGGGTGTCTCTGGTGGAACCCTTTGACAAGTTCCAGTGCATGCACATTTTACTGGGGCTCCCAGGAGATGTCTTCAATCCCATAACCTTTCCACTTCACCTTGTACTGTAGTCGTTTTCTGAATAAACAACTGTATAGGATCTCTTCCACCTTGTATTCCTCATTGTCGTTGACCACCACCAGGGATGGAGGAGGCACTGGGTTTTGTCCTAGGATAGGGTCCTCCAGGGCCAGTGTTAGCTTGACCATGTTGAATACTAGGTGAAGCTGTTGTATTCCTGCTAGGAGCCAGAGTCAAAGGTCGCATGTGCTAGTGTAGGATCCAATGTACTAGGACATCTGGGGCCACCAGTAGTTTTGGGACACTAGCTCCAACATTTTCCATTGGCCTGGATGTTTGGCAATGCAGGAGTTATTGTCCTGCTCAATGATTCTCCAGTGGAGCTCTGGGATGTTGGGCACGTAGATGTGGTCCCAAAAGGTCAGGAGCACATCCTGGAGGGCCCATTCATCCATGCGGACTGACTTGGCTCCTGTGGTGGGTCCTGACTTCAGAGCCATGGCCACCTGAGTGACAATATCCCCATGGTGGCCATCCCGGTTTCCATGCTAAATGTCTTGGAGAATATCAACCTCTGCTCCCAGGACCACCAAGCCCTCCTCTACCACATTCAAGCTTTTGGAGTAGAAGACCACCGGATGCCACTTCCCATCATTCCAGGACTGTTGCAACAAGACAGCCCTGGTGGAAAAGTCAGAGCTTTCTGCTTCTACCAGGAAGGGAGAGTTGTCATCTGGGAAGAGGAGAACAGGCCTGGAGGTGACTGCTTGCTTGAGAGCATCAAAGGCAGTCTGCTCTAGGGGCCCCCAGCTCCAGGCGGCATCCTTCACAGTGAGATCAAATAGAGGGTGCGCATAATGAGAGAAGTCCTGGATGAACCTCCAGTAGAAGTTGGTGAATCCTAGGAAGGCCTGCACCTCCTTCTTGTTCTTGGGCTTCAGCCACTCTGCCACACCTGCCACCTTCACTGGGTCCATCTCTGCAGCTCCATGTGAGATGATTAGCCCCAAATACTTGATCCAGGTCTGCTCAAACTTGCACTTCTTCTGTTTGAGGTAAAGCTGATGCTGGTGAAGGCATTCCAAGACAATGTGTGTGACCTGGTGGTCCTCCTCAAGCATTTTAGTGTAGATGAGGATGTCGTCAAGGTATACACACACTACACCTTCCATGATGAGGTCCTGGAAGATGTCGTTCATTGTTGTCTAAAAAGTGGTTGGACTGTTGGTGAGTCCAAAGAACATGACAAGTGGTTTAAACAGCCCTCAATTGGTCTGGAAGGCAGCCTTCCACTTGTCTCCTTCTTAAATGCACAAATTGTTGTAGCCCCACTGGACATCCAGTTTGGTGAAGTACTATGCCCTCCAGAGGTTATTGATGAACTCAGAGATGAGGGGAGGAAGTAGCAATTCTTCACTGTCATGGTGTTAAGGACCCAGTAGTCCTGGACCAGCCGGAGTGAACCATCCTTCTTTTTGATGAAGAAGACCAGAGAAGCCATAGGTGACTTGGCCGAGCAGATGCGACCAGAGTCCAGGTTCTCCTGAAGGAAGGCATTGAGCTCATTCTGCTCCTTAGGTGCTAATGAGTAGACCTTACAGCTGGAGGGTTTGGAGTCCAGCATTAATTCAATGGCATGGTCCCACTGCTTTTACTGTGGGAGCGAGTAGAAGGAGGCCTTAGAGAATACGTCCTCAAAGCTATGGAGATACTGAGGCACCACATCATGGAATGCCCAAGGTGGAGAGTCGGTGGCAAACGCCCGAGCCAACCACTGAGAAGTAGTCTGGCTGGCCTGGATTTCCTTAATGGGTAGTGGCAAGCACAGGGTGGTTGCATAGATCCAGTCCCTGACTTCTACTGCCTCATCTGAGAACTCTGGATAGTGGATGCCATGGAACTCCCTTCCCAGCTCTTTCTCTGGGGCCCTGCTGTTGCTCTGATCATCCTTGTAGAGGGCTTCTCTACAGAGGAACACCAAGGATGGGGGGCTCAGGAGCTTGAGGTCTGCAAAGGGGAGGTGGCCTGTGTCACGACCCGCTACCGACCCCCGGGACTCAGCCCCGGCCCTGGGACTTCAGCACTCCCAGAACCACCCCCACAACCGCCCTGGGCCCGGACCGCTACCCGGCCAACTCCCCCAGCCATCACCGGCCATCACCGCCCATCAATGCCACAGCCACCGCCACTCACGGCACCCCCGGCCATCACTGCCATGACCGCCACATCAGCGCCGGGTCTTGGCTATCACGCCACATCAGCGCCGGCACCACCCGTCACCCCCGGCCCGCGCCGAGACCCCCCATCACACATCATGATCGCGCATCACTGCCGCCAACCTCCGCACGCCACGCTCCGCTCCCGCTCCCTCCTCACAGCACCACCGCCGCATGTCTCTGCACTCCCAGTACGAGACCTCCGCGCCACGCGACATGTCTTAGCCTCGCCCTGTCCCGCGCGGCCCCCAGGTCTCATCCCAAGCCCCGGCGCCGCGACCCGCTGCTGGAACCCAGGCCTGACCCCCGGGCCATACGTACTACGTAGTATATAAGGCGCAGAGTAGTAAGTAGGTACTCTAGTCTTGATATTACCGTAACCCCGTCTTGTTTGTTGTGTTCTCGTCTCTGTTTGTCTCTCTCGTGCCCCGGTTTCATTACTTACTTGCTTCTTTTCTCGTACTCGTCTCGTCTCAACTCTTTGTCTCGTCTCAACTCATCTTGTACTCTCAATCTATTCTTGTTGTCCTCTTTTCTCCTTTCTACTCTAAGTTCTCTCAACTCTTCGTTCCCGGCTCTCTCCTCTTCGACTTAATCATTTCCATCTCCCACTATCTTATCTCGACTCCTTCCCCTTTTG
>JAGGAQ010006613.1:0-10823 GCA_017657225.1 Termitomyces sp. T69sscA
TCTTACGAGGTACGTCTACCGTTTTCGACGTTTTCTCACTGCTTACAGTTTTCAGCTTTCGTGAAGCCCTCGTATCAATGGTGAGACACTGGGTGAGGAACGTTCTCCATTTGTGGGGGTTGCAGCCATGAAAGGGTTTGGGCTTCTGGATGTCAAGTTTGCCTTCACGTGTCAGCGCATCGCAGATGTCATCCTGTGGATTGGGGTTACGGAGCGGGGGTGTGGCGTTGTAGTAGTAATAATAGTGGTTTCCTCCACCATGCTGTGGGGGAAAGGCGTCTGTCGCTGGGCCCCATCTGCCAGGAGGTCTGCCATTGGGGGGTCCGCCACCAGGAGGTGGCCTGCTGTTGTTCCCCGGGGGTGGTCCCTGAGCCCATCGCAGAGGTGGCAGTCCTTCAGGGGGCGGTGGTCCCAGATTGGCATTGAAGGGTCGGCCAGGTGGGGGTCCTGGGAGAGCAGGAGATTGCGGTGGTCCTTGGAAAGGGGGTGGTCGAAGTGTGCCAGGGGCTGCAGGCTAGTGGAGAGGTGGAGGGTTATTGTGGGGAGGGAGTGCATTGCTGCGGGAATGGCGCAGGTCAAAATGGGGAAGACGGTTGTGTTGGAATTCTGGGGCAGAAGCTCCACCAGAAGGTGCTAAACCGCTGCCAGAGGCCTCTAGTTCATTGATGTAGAAGAGGGTGTGGATGGAGGCATTGTCGTTGTCGGCAGGCAGAGAGTGGGGAGGGGCATCAGGGCAGGAATTGGTGTCAGCGGGTTGTCCCCAAGTGCAGAAGGTGCTGGGAAGGGAGTTTGCATGGGGGCACGCTGAGAGACCAATGGTGCAGGCAGTGGGCTGGTCGAAGAGTCCTCTAGTGGAGTTGAGGGCCTTCAGAATGTTGGACGCTGCGTTGAGCTCCTCCTGCTGGTGGGAGGTACTGAAGTGGGGACAGGGTTCCAGGGTTCGATCGGTTCCTTGCATTGCACGTGAAACAAGCATGCAGGGTCCACGGAGTCCTCAAAGCGCTGGAGAGTGGGGCTAGTGTGAATCTTGTCCACCAGGGCACGCAGTTCATCCTGGAGATTGAGATCTATCTGTAGTGTGTTTCGGGCGCTTTCAGGGATGGCTCCATGTTGGTAGAGCTCATGGAATTCGAGGAGGCAATCGGCTCATTGCTCTGGGGTCCCAGAGAGGTCATTGTGTCCTAAGCTGACAAGGAGGGCATGGGCATGTCTTGCGAACTCTGCTGGAGATATGCAAAGCAATCAGAGGACTTTGTCACACTGTTGGATATAAGCTTCGACCCATTGGCGGCTCAGGGGAGAGGGAGGTGTATGGCTAGGGGGTGCTGCAGGAGGTCGAGGCCGGGGAAGGTAGTATGTGTCAGGGTATCCCTGATGAGGTGGAGGTAGGGCAGGGGCAGGTTGGGCATAGTACTGGCCTGGGGCGAAGAAGGCAGCGCTAGCATGTGCCAGGGCCAAGAGTGCCCAGGCGCTGGGCAGTGTCTCCAGCATACCTCTGGGCAGGACCTGTTGATGAGTTCCTGTGGTTGCCTGCAAAGAATTGTGTCGCCAGTCCTGAGGAATACCTTGGCTGATGGAGGGGCCATAGGGTACTTGGTTCTGATCCGGAGCCCAATATCTGGGAACAAGAGTGGGGTAATGTTTGATCGGGAGTGCCAGATACAAAGGTTGTGGGGTACTCATAGCATAGTAGTTTTCAGGCACAGGTCTTCCATAAGCATCGATCTGATAGCCGATGGGCTGGTAGGTGTGCATGTAAGTGGCCATAGTGAATAGTAGAGTAAGGTGGGGAGTCTTGATATTATATCAGGTTCTGCTGACCATGGGGACTCAGTCCACTGGGTGAATACCTTACGTGGTGATCACCGTGTCCATGGATGCAGAGCACCGGTAGGGCATGAGGCGTAGGAGGCTGAAGCAGGGTGGGAGATGTGTGCTGGGGGGTGTTAGCAGTGCCGAATGAGTGGGTGAGTGCTGGGGTGGGTAGAGAACGAGTGCCGGGGGGTAGGTGTGAGTCCTGGGGATACAGGAGGGTGGAACGAGTGAGTGCCAATGCATGAGCGAGTCCTGGGGTTCAAAGAGATGATGGGCATGGAGACTTAGCGAGTCCTGGAGATGGAAACAGAAATGCAGAGATTAAGTGAGCTGAAAGGGGAAATGGTTGAGATAAGATAAAGAGAAAGGGAACAGAACAAGTCGAGATGGAGAACTGGAGACAGAAGAGATAAGGGAACTTAGAGTTGAGAGAGAGAGAAGAAGCAGAGCAGAGTGGAATTAGAGTAAGAGATGAGTAGAGACGAGTAGAGATGACGCAAGGAGACAATATGAGGCAAGTATGATAAGAAATGAAGCAAAGTGGAAATAATGAGACTGGAACACATGAGAAGACGAGACAGAGACAAAACACAATGAAACAGTACAGAAGTTACAGTAATATCAAAACTAGAGTACTACTTACTACTCTATGACTTATATACTACGCAGTAGGTAGGCCTCGGGGCTCAGGCCTGGGTTCCAGTAGCAGGTCATGGCACCAGGGCTTGAAGTGAGACCTGGGGGCCATGTGGGACAGAGTGGGGGTTGAGACATGTCATGCAGCACAGAAGTCTTGTACTGGGAGCGCGGAGACATGCGGTGGCAGGGCAGTGAGGAGAGGAGCAGGAGCGGGGCATGGCATGCAGAGGTTGGGTCAGCAGTGATGCATGATCGTGATGCGTGATGGGGGTCTCGGCGCAGGCTGGAGGCAACGAGTATTGCCAATGCCAGCGCTGATGTGGTGGCTATAGGTGGTGTGATAGCTGAGGCCAGCGCTGATGTAGTGGTCATGGCGGTGATGATCAAGGGGATGCTGAGAGTGGCAGTGGCTGGTAGCAGTGACAGGCAGTGATTGCTGGGGGCTGCCGAGGGGGTTGGCCAGGTAGCGGTCTGGGCCCGGGGTAGTCGTGGGGGTTGTTTTGGGGAGGGTTGGAGTCCCGGGGGTCGGTAGTGAGTTGTGACAGTATAGTGGTTGTAGCAAAAAAAAATGTTTATTTGGTCACAAGTGATGCCTCATCAGGGATCAGTGGTCTATGATAGCAGGCATCACTGGGCACTGCCACATTGTCAGGTTCTGCTAACCACGGGGGCTCAGTCCACTGGGCAAATACTTTACATGGTGATCACCATGTCCACAGACGCAGAGCATCGGTAGGGCGTGAGGCGTAGGAGACCAAAGCAGGGCAGGGGCGGTATGTAGGGGAGTGCCGGTAGCGCCGGTGAGTGGGTGAGTGCCAGGGAGGGTGGAGGACAAGTGCCAGGAGTAGGCACGAGTCCCAGGAGTACAAGAGGATGGAACGAGCAAGCATCAGTGAGCGAGCAAGTTCCGGGGTTCAAAAAGGTAACGGGCACGGGGACTTAGCGAGTCCCAGGGATGGAAACAGAGTCAGGGAAATTAAGTGGCCAAAAGGGGAAAGGGTCGAGATAAGATAAAGGGAGATGGAACAGATGAAGTTGAGAAGAGGAGTCAGGAACAGAGGAGCCAAGAGAACTTAGAGTAGAAAGGGAGAGAAGAGCAAAATAGAATAGATTAGAGGATGAGGCAAGTAGAGACGAGGCAGGAAGACGATACGAGATGAGTACAATAAGAAAAAGAAGCAAGTAGAAATGATGAGACCAGGACGTGCAGGAAAACAAGACAGAGACGAGAACACAACAAAACAGTACAAGGCTACCGTAATATCAAGATTAGAGTACTACTTACTACTCTACGACTTATATACTACGCAGTATGTAGGCCCCAGGGCTCAGGCCCGGGTTTCAGTGGTGGATTGCGGTACTAGGGCTTGGAGTGAGATCCAGGGGCCGGCGCAGGGCGGGGCAAGGTTGAAACATGTCACACAGGATGGAGGTCTCGTACTGGAAATGCAGAGACACATGGCGGTGGGGCAGTGAGGGGGGAGCAGGAGCGGGGCGTGGCGTGCAGAGGTTGGGTCGGTGGTGATGCATGATTGTGATGCGTGATGGGGGTCTCAGCATGGGCCGGGGGTGACAGGTGGTGCCAGCGCTGATGTGGCAGCTATGGGCAGTGTAATAGCCGAGACTGGCGCTGATGTAGCGGTCACAGCGGTGATGGCCAGGGGATGCTGCAAGTGGCAGTGGCTGTGGCAGTGACAGGCAATGATGGCAGGTGATGGCCGGGGATGCCGCAAGTGGTGGTGGCTGGTGGCAATGATGAGTGGTGATGGGCGGTGATGGCCAGGGGTTGCTAAGGGGGTTGGCCAGGTAGTGGTCCAAGCCCGGGGCGGTCGTGGGGGTCGTTTTGGAGAGGGTCTGAGTCCCGGGGCCGGGGCTGAGTTCCAGGGGTCAGTAGCGGGTCGTGACACACATGTTCAGCAAACATTGAAATTATGATGGTGTGATGAATCACTGATCTCATCATTTAGCAATTCTCATGCCATCAAAACTGATCTTTTTGATGACTTTGTCAACATGTCAACATGGGCACAGCCACCTGTGTTAGTGTGGGCTTTCTAGTCTTTTTACAAGGTATGTTCATGTCTACAGTTTTTGACATGCTAAAAAAGCTTACAGTTTTTAGCCTTTATCAGTTTGTATTTTATCATGTTACCATTGTATTAATATGTGACCCTACAATGACACCTTCACTAACCTATAATCTTTAATAACCTATAACTTTGGACCTTGACAGAGGGGCCAGGAGTTATGACAAGTTTGACTGTACTTGCAAGTCAGTGGCTCACCTGACAATAGCCTAGATTTCAAAAGAAAGCCAATGAAAATGCAAACAAGCAATGTATAGATCAAAACTTTGGGATAAAACAGAGACACTATAGACCCAGACTAAAAACCATTAGGAGTGACAAGGTAATTACCTCCGCTTCCTAGCTTAGTAGTGTACATAGCTTGCTAGTGGCCTCTGCAGCATAGCACAGATAGTAACTGATATTCAGACAAGTATGAAATATATTTAATCTGGAGTTCATGAGTCAAGTATGACTCAAACTCTAGGATGATGACAATACTATATACTCCTAATATTCAATTGGTGAGACAATGATGAGTAATACATGTCTCACTATGATTCAAAGTCTAACATATAAAAAGAAATAAACATATGAGATAATGATGTGTTGACCATGAAATGAGGTCAGTTGATGCATTCCTTTAAACTCCCACTTGACAATGACCATGAATCAATTACTCCAAGCTTGTTTTGACATTTATTGAAGGCATTGTGAGAAAGGGCTTCTTGGTTAAAACATTGGCTATTATGTTTTTGGTAGGGGCATACTGCAATTTTATGTTTCTATGAGAGATATGGTCACGTACAAAATGATAGAATATATCAATGTGTTTGGCATGAGAATGCAATACTGGATTGTTAAATGCAGGAAAGTCAAGTTCAGATAATAAGGAGCGCAACCAAGTGGCTTCTTGAGTGGCATTGGAAGAAGATATATATACAGCTTTGATGGTGGAGGTGGCAACCATGGTCTGCTTCTTAGATGACTATGAGATGGTACTTCTATTGATGTCAAAGCTCCAGCTACTAATAGATTTTCTGTCATAAGCATCTCCTGTCCAATTTGCATTGCTCCATCCAACTAGCTGTATTCTATTGTCTATAGATCCTCCAAGTCAAAGTAAAAAATCTCTAGTACCCTTCAAATAACAGAGAATCTGCTCATAGGTGGCCAAATAAGATATGGCTGAATTTCCAGAAAATTGAGCAACAAGTCCAACAGTGAATTGGATGTCGGACCTAGTCTGAGTAACATAGAGTCAAGAGCCAATAAGAGAGAGATACTTCAGATCATAAGCATATTGAATATACATGTCTTTCTCAATTTGAGTTTTGGGATTGAACAAGTGATAAATTATGACTTGTAACAATAGGTGTGAAAACAGGGATGCAGGAAGACGTTGATAAGACCCAGGTTGTATCAAAAGGCATACTAACAATTTCCCTGGCACAACTGCATGGATTAGTGGTTAGCGTGCCCTATGAATTACCGGCCACCCCCCTTCAAAAGCTGAGGTTCGAACCCCTGGCTCACGCTTGGTGTAATTTTCACCATTATTTTCGATTTATTTACTTTATTTTCTTGACCCCGAGGTTTCGCTGGCATTGCCGCTGTTTCCTAGTAACTGCCATCATTCCACTATATTGACATTTGGGCAATTCCATACTTATTTTTTGGCATTTTTAACATGGCAGACAGCTTGACTGACGCCGTTAGGCATCGCTAAGAGCTGATGGACATTTTCCTATATAAAAGATTGTGGTCTACTGTTTACTTACTAGTTCCCCATGTTGGCGACTCAAGGGTCGCCAACGGTGACCTCACCTACACTTTACTATATATACTGTACTTATAGCATGCAAAATAACAAGTGACCTTCACCGTCACCTCTTACGCTTGGGCTTCAGAGCTCAATCTAGTCTCTTATAAGTCTACTCTACACCAAGCGCACTTTCGTACAGTGTCCTTTGTCTCACCACTGGGTCTACACCGGTGTACTAGGAATTCTTACACCTTGCAACTGCGGCAGGCACCCTACACTTGGCGACTACGCTAAGCTTACCTTCACTACTCCCTTACCGCTGTCCTCTGCTAACCTGTTTTCTGGGACTCTGCCTGGCTCACCTCAATTAGCGAGCCCAACACTTTATGCCTTGTGACTGCCTACCCAGACACCACTAGGTACAATTTTAGGCATCATCAGCGTTGATGTGGCAGCTGCAGGCAATAATGGCCAAGGGGTGCTGAGGGTGGCAGTGGCTAGTGGTGGTGATAGACAGTGATGGCTGAAGGGCTGCCAGGGGTGGTGGTGATAGTTGCCAAGGGCTCAGTCATGTAGCATTTTGGGCCCAAGACATTGTGGGGCTGGTTTGGATAGGTGGAAGTCCCAGGACTGGGGCTGGGTACTGAAAGTGGGTGGCAGAATGGCAGTTGTGACATAGCTCAAGGACTCGCTCTCATCTTCAGTGCTCATCTTCCAATCCTTTCCTGCACCTTGACATGCACACCCTTCACTTCTGGCATTACTGGCATCCCATGCTTGCTTGCCACTCACATCTTTAGTCCCACCCCTGGTCTTACATGCCCCATGCTCTTTGACAGTACCTGCTGTGCGCATAGACATTGTGTTTGCCATGTAAGGATTTGCTCAGTGGTCTGAGCCTCCATGGTTGGCAGAACCTGACAGAGACCTGGCTGGACTGTGATGGGAACCTAGTTGATAAAGAATGAGTGGTAGAGCTTCTCAAGAATGCTTCTGACTATGAATGTGGCTTAGCTTGCATGGTATCACAACAGAAAAGCATTGAACTGAGAGAACTTGAAGGAGATTTGAAGGTGGCACTGAATATGAAAAGAAAGCACTGTGAGTTTGTGAAAATTGACATAAATCTGCAAGACAAGGTGTTGACACTTGATAGGATCTGAAAACCACAATCTCAAACCATATGCAGAGAGAAAGGAGAGGAAACCTGTCTTCACCAAGAAAGAAAATGCAACAGTAAAACAGAAGATCAAAATCCTTGATTGGTATCACAGAAACAAGTCAAGTCAAAGCAAAACAGTATCTTATTGGAACAAAAAGTATCCTAATCCAAAACTCACACAACCACAGATTTCAAATTGGCTCAAAATGGAGAATGAGCTTGAGAAACAATATGTGGAGGCTTTAGCAAGGGAATGAACAGAGAATACTGTGCAAGAAAAGCTGACTGAGAATCCTGAATAATATGATACTAGAGTATACTAGAGTTATGGGTGTCACAACTCGCTACAGGCCTCCACCACTTAGCCCTGGCCCTAGGACTGCAACCTCCTCAAACTGACCTCCACAACCATCCTGGGCCTGGACCGCTACTCGATCAGCCACCTTGGCAGCCTCCAGCTATCACTGCCTGTCAACACCACCAGTCACTGCCACCTCCAGCACTCCTCAGCCATCATTGCCTGCAACCACCACATTAGCGCCAGCCCCGGCTATCCTCAGTGCTTTCTCTAACTGCAGCTGCCACATCAGCACCAGTGCCAGCAACCCCTAGCACTCTCCTCAGCCCATGCTGAAGCCTTCTCCAGCTACCACTAAGAAGCTCACCATGCATTATAACCATGCATCACTGCCAGTCTGACCTCCACATGCCACACCCCACTCCTGCTCACCTTCTTGCCCTGCTGCCATTCCATGCCTCTGAGCTCCCAAAGCAAGACCTTCCTTTGAGGAGCTTCCTTTGCACCGCATAACATGCATCAACTACTGCCACTGCCTTGCACAATCCTCAGGCTTCATCTCGAGCCTCAGCACTGTAACTCATCACTGGAGCCTGGACCTGTGCCTCAGGACCTACATACCACACAGTTGTTAAGTTGTAGAGTAGCATTCAGTACTCTAGTCTTGATATTGTCGTACCTCTATCTCTAGTTTCATGTTTTTTTCTCTGTCTCTTTAGTCTTGCATGCCCCAGTTTCCATTTTTTGACTTATCTTATTTTTATTCCGTACTCACCTTGTATCATCTTGCTTTGCTCATCTCTACTTGTCTCTACTCTCAATCTAGTTCTGCTTCTCTTTTCTTTCCCTGCCTCAAGTCTCTAAGTCTCTTCTCTCTTCTCTCCTCTCTTGCCTTTGTCTTGACTCATCTTGTTTCTCCTTTTGTCTCTCTTATCTTGATTCTTTCCTCTTTTTGCTTGCTTAGATCTCTGCACCCTGCCTTTGATCCTGAGACTTGCTAAGTCCCCTTGCTCATCCCTGGCTACTTATTCATCAGCACTCATCTTTAACCCTTCCCTTGCATTCCTGAGACTCACATCCACTCCAGCACTTGTCTTCCAACTTTCTTCCTCATCCTTGACACTCGCAATCTTGCCCCAGTGTGACCGGTGATCACTCGCTTGACTGCTGCTTGCATTCCTGGCCTGCCCTGGTCTTACATGCTCTGCGCTCTCAGTAGTACTGTTACATTTGTGGACATTGGGTGCACCATATAAGGATTTGCCCAGTGGACTGAGCCCCCATAGTCAGCGGAACCTGACAATGAGTTTACAAAGTGATGTGTGATGGCATCAACATTTTGAAGACAATCTCAGAGCTAAGTGAGATTGATTTGCTGATTCTGTTGGAGTTCCAACTGATGAGAGGATAGGCTGCACTAATGGATGGCTTGACTGGTTTCAGAAGCAATGTGGTCTTGGGAGTTTCAAATGTCATGGAGAAGCTGATTTTGCAGATCTTTGAGATGTTGAAGCTGAGTGTAAACATGTTCAGGAATTGATTACTAAACATGGAGTTCAATTGAAGGATATATTTAACATGAATGAGACTGTATTGGGCATAAGCATTTTGATTGATTTCAAATGAACAAGAACTTATGATCAGAAATGCAGAATGCCACCAGATTGTGGCCTTTTATGACAAACCAAATGTCTGGTGCTAAATGAAACAAGTAACATCTGACTTTTGCATTCATAATGAATGCCACAGGCACCAAAAAGTTGCCACCAATGATCATTGGCAAGGCAGAGCATCCACAAGCTTTTCAAAAAAGAAAGAGAGGAGCTTAACTCAGATTCTACTGGAGGAGCAATGCAAAGGCCTGGATGACAACAATCCTCTATTAGAATGGCTACATGATTGGAATGCCAAATTACAGCATGAGGCCTAGGGGTGCCATATTCTCTT
Organism: Termitomyces sp. T69sscA; assembly: GCA_017657225.1. Classification (NCBI taxonomy): domain Eukaryota; kingdom Fungi; phylum Basidiomycota; class Agaricomycetes; order Agaricales; family Lyophyllaceae; genus Termitomyces; species Termitomyces sp. T69sscA. The sequence goes on from JAGGAQ010006613.1 coordinate 9,693, forward strand.
GTTGCAGAACAACTTCAGTGCTCACACCCCTCCTGATGGTCTCACCAACATCATCATTGAAAACTTTGGACCTAATCTTACAGGTCATGTCCAGCCAGCTGATGCCTGCATCATTCAATGTTTCAGAGCTCACTATTGTGCCCACTTTGTCAATCATGCTGTTGATCATTATGATCATGATGTTCCTCCTGCAAAAGTCTATGTGTAGACAATTACAACCGTTAAGTCCTCAGTCAATATGTTGTTCAACTCAATGTATTACCTGTAGACAATTACAACCATTGAGTCTACAGATTGTGATTAGTGAGATGTAAGTAAAAGTAAATATATTCTGGCTCACCCTCAGTCAATATGTTGTTCAAACAAGAGTGGCTTTCTATGTGTAGAAAATAGAAAAGTAAAATAAATAAGGTTTATAGCAAAGAATAGCAAATTAGATAGCCACCTGGGCTGGGAGAAACAGGTATGAGAGAATTAACCAAGAAAGGAAAGATCTTGTGTGATCAAGATTATGATATAGCGCCTATGTAGACATTTACAGTAAGTTCCTCAGTCACTCCAGTAGGATATGAATGACTGATTATATGACCTGTAAAAATATACAGTAAGTTCTACAGGTGAATGTAAGTAAATTGTATGTGCTGTATGCATAAATGGGCTCACCCTCAGTCAATTCAGTAGGATATGAACAACTGAGGGTGGCTGTGATTATCTTTAGCTTATTTATGGAAAATAAAATAAGGTTTGGAGATAAAGACTGCTGTCAGGGGACTTCCATTCGATTTCCATTCTCGAGCACATCCTACGCCACCTCCGGGACCCCCGGGACTTGCTCCGGGACCCCCAGGACTTGCCCTAGACTCCCGGGGCTCGTTCTAGACCCCCGGAGATCTCCGGAGGTCATTTCCTTTTTTGGAAATCCCCAGAACTTCGCGTCCCTCCTGTTCGAACATTACCCAAGGTTAAGGTTAGCTCCGGTCACCTGTACAGTTGTTCCCATGCCTCCGCCGCCCGCTGATGCGCTGCGCCAAGCAGCGGGGAATCCTTAGACTTGTTCTCTTTGGATTTCCCTCTGCTAGGTGATTAGTACCATTGTATCATTGATTACCCTGTCTAATACAACTTTGGATT
>JAGGAQ010006614.1:0-10816 GCA_017657225.1 Termitomyces sp. T69sscA
GGCGCGAGTCCCGGGGATGCGAGAGAACGAGACGAGCGAGCGCCGGGAGCGAGCGAGTCCCGGGGATCAAGAGAAAAACAGTCGAGGGGACTTAACGAGTCCCGGGGATAGAAACAAAGCTGGGGAAGTCGGATAGCCAAAAGGGGAAAGAGTCGAGATAAGATAGCGGGAGATGGGAATGATTAAGTCAAAAAGAAGAGAGCTGGGAACAAAGAGTCGAGAGAACTTAGAGTGGAAAAGGGAGGAGAGGACAACGAGATTAGATTAGAGATACGAGACGAGTTGAGACGAGAGAGATAGTCGAAACGAGGCGAGTACGAGAAAAGAAGCGGTAAAGTAAGGAAACCGGGGCACGAGAGAGACGAAACAGAGACGGACACAAACAGACAGGATGGGGGTTACGTTAATATCAAGACTAGAGTATCTACTTACTACTCTGCGCCTTATATACTACATGGTATGTATGGCCCGGGGGTCAGGCCCGGGTTCCAGCAGCGGGTCGCGGCGCCGGGGCTTGGGATGAGACCCGGGGGCCGCGTGGGACAGGGCGAGGCCAAGACATGTTGTGCGGAGGTCTTGCAGTGGAAGCGCAGAGACACGCGGTGGTGGTACTGTGAGGGGGGAGCGGGAGCGGGGCGTGGCGAGCGGAGGTCGGCGGCAGTGATGCGCGATCATGATGCGTGATGGAGGGTCTCGGCGCGGGTCAGGGATGACGGGTGGTGCCGGCGCTGATGTGATGTGATAGCCGAGACCCGGCGCTGATGTGGCGGTCATGGCGGTGATGGCCAGGAGGTGCCACGAGTGGCGGTGGCTGTGGCGTTGACGGGCGGTGATGGCCGGTGATGGCCGGGGGAGTTGGCTGGGTAGCGGTCCGGGCCCGGGGCGGCTGTGGAGGTGGTTTTGGGAGCGCTGGAGTCCCGGGGGTCGGTAGCGGGTCATGACACCCAGCATCAACCATGACACTGTCTTCTTGACATTTTATCGGTGTTTAATGTTGAGCAACAGGAAAAAATGGCATTTGCAGTGTGCTACAGCTCCACTTATATGACTGGACTATGTTATGGACTGACCAGATCTTGTAACAGAATTATATATTTAATACCTCTACCATTTCTCAAAGGTAATTTGGGCCACTTCTTCTGGTGTGCTTCACTTCAAGAGGGAAGCTGACCAACAAATTAGATCAACTTGTTCAAGGGCATTTGTACCAACCAATTCATTTTGAAGACTGCTTCACAGCTTGCACAACACATTTTAAGTTTACATTCAACATTTTCGTATGAACAAACATTACTTTGCATTTGTTCTGATCCCTGGAAAACTCCAGCACACAAACTCTCTCAGCATTTCTGCTGACTCTGACATGTTGAAGATCACTTGTTGGGTTTTTATTGCACTGGATTTTCTCTATTTATGTCAAGTTATTGATGAAGTTTCTTGACCTTGTCAAGCCAGAACAGGAGTCAGCTCAGGCAGTGAATCCTCTATGAAACATCTGATATCTTCACCAAGTCTTCATAGCAGCCCAATGTCACTGGCATACATACATACCATACAGTTGAGGCATGCAAGATGTATGTACTTATTTACTTGTCATGTTTTGATGTAACCTGTGATTCATAGGGTTTATAGAGTTTATGGGGTTCACAAATAATTTTTTAAGTAGATGAGTCATGATGACTTTGTATCTCTGTAGATTGTGTTTTATCAAATATCAGAGATAACAAGGACTCCAGAGTGGCCTAACAGACCAACTGTCACAACCCGCTACCGACCCCCAAGACTCAGCCCTGGCCCCAGGACTCCAGCACTCCCAAAACCACCCCCACGACCGCCCTGGGCCTGGACCGCTACCTGGCCAACTCCCTCGGCCATCACCGGCCATCACCGCCCGTCAATGCCACAGCCACCGCCACTCACGGCAACCCCCAACCATCACTGCCGTTACCGCCACATCAGCGCTGAGTCTTGGCTATCATATCACATCAGCGCCGGCACCACCCGTCACCCCGGGCCCGCGCCAAGACCCCCATCATGCATCACTGCCGCCAACCTCCACACACCATGCCCTGCTCCTGCTCCCTCCTCACCGCACCACTACTGCGTGTCTCTGTGTTTCCAGTGCAAGACCTCTGTGCCGTGCGACATGTCTCAACCTCGTCCCGCCCCATGCGGCCTCCAGGTCTCACCCCAAGCCCCGGCGCCACGACCCGCCGCTGGAACCCGGACCTGAGCCCCGGGCCCTATGTACTATGTAGTATATAAGTTGTAGAGTAGTAAGTAGATACTCTAGTCTTGATATTACTGTAACCTGTCTTGTTTGTTGTGTTCTTGTCTCTGTTTTGTCTTCTTGCACGTCCCGGTCTTGTTATTTTTACTTGCTTCTTTTCTCATCATACTCGTCTTGTTTTGTCTCTCTGTCTTGTCTTGTCTCATCTCGTACTCTCAATCTATTCTCGTTGTTCTTCTTTCTCTTTTCCACTCTAAGTTCTCTTGGTTCTCCGTTCCTGGCTCTTCTCTGCAACTTAATCATTTCCATCTTCCCTTATCTTATCTCGACTCTTTCCCCTTTTGGTTGTTTAACTTCCCCGGTTCTGTTTCCATCCCCGGGACTTGCTAAGTCTCCACGCCTGATTTTCTCTTGATCCCCAGGACTCGCTCGCCCACCAGCGCTCGCTCATCTCACCTTCTTGCACCCCCAGGACTCACGCCAACCCCCGGCACTCATCCTCCACCCTCCCCGGCACTCGTCTCACTCACCGGCGCTACCAGCACTCCTCCACACACCGCCCCCACCCCGCTTTGGTCTCCTACACCTCACGCTCCTCCTGGTGCTCTGTGTCTGTGTACATGGTGATCATCACATAAGGTGTTTGCTCAGTAGACTGAGCCCCTGTGGTCAGCGGAACCTGACACCAACAAAGATGATTGTACTCAATCTGATATGTGTTATACATTGATCCCATACACATAATGAGAGATATATATACCACAAACTCCTCCATGGCTGGTATCGATAAGATAAAATTTACATTGATTTGTCTTTATGCAACTCAAAACTTGTAACATTCTTGGACCTGGAGAGACACAGCAACTCAGCAGCTTAGGACACAATGTACAAAGATCCATTTCCAGGCTCAAATATGTCAAATGTGAGTATATAAACAGCATGGACACAATGAGTATCAAATCCCACACTGTTGAGGATGGGCTATTGCAGTGCATGGCAAGTCCAAGGTCTCCATTTCAGTGCCTTACAAGCTGTGATATATAAATCAACTTTGTATGATACATATTACAATATTACAAACATTGTTTATTTGTATATCTAAGTTGAAGAAACAAGAGATTTGACTAGAAATATATTAAAAACTGTTTCCTTTGATGTTGTTGATAGACTTATCTATGCTTATGCAATTAGCTGCTGCAGCAAGAGATGACTAAGCACAGACAACATGGCTATGATTATGCAAGCAGTTGCTGCAGCAAGATAGTACAAAGCACAGGTTTGTAATTTGAAGCATAAATAAAATGAAAGTAAAAATATGAATAGAAAAGAGTGCAAGCAGGTATTGAAAAAGACATTTTTCTTTTAAAATAAAAGGATGGATCAGGCAATATCTACATACAGTAATAACAGCTGATGAGGAAAGAAATGGGAGGACAAAGGAGAAAGTAATAGCTGGTGAGGGTCATTGCCAAAAGGGAGCAAAATTTAAAGACAGAAATTCATTCAACATCACATGAGACCAAAGTCACATGGGAGCAAAATTTGAAGATTTGCCAGATAAATGAGTAGTAAAGCCTCATTTACTTCATAGACCTCAGAACAATAATGTGCACATGATTACACAATCAACTGCTGCAGTGAGAGATGACTAAGCACAGACAATGTGGCCATGATTATGCAAGCAGTTGTTGCAGCAAAAAATTACAAAGCACAGGTTCATAATTTGAAGCATAAACAAAATAAAATAAAAAATGCAAAAAAAAAAAACAGTGCAAGCAGGTATTGGAAAAGATGATAATAATAATATGTAAAGGAGGATCAGGCAATATTTACAGACAATAATAATAATAACAGCTGATGAGGAAAGAAATGGGAGGACAATGTCATAACCCGCTACTGACCTCCAAGACTTAGCCCCAGCCCCAGGACTCCAACCTTGCCAAACCAACCTCCATGACCATCCCAGGCCTGGACCGCTACTTAACCAACCACCTTGGCAGCCCCCGGCCATCACCTCCCATCACTGCCACTAGCCACTGCCACCCCTAGCATCCTTTTGGCCATTACTGCCCACGACCGGCTCCAGCCATCCTCAACACTTCCCCAATCGCAGCTGCTACATCAGCACTGGTGCTGGCAATCCCCAGCGCTCCTCCCAGCCCATGCCAAGGCCCTGATCATGCATCACAACCACGCATCACCACTGATCCAACCTCTGCATGCCATGCCCCACTCCTGCTCATTTCATTGCCTCATCGCCATTACATGCCTCCACACTCCCAAAGCAAGACCTTCCTTCCTTTGCACTGCATGACATGCATCGACCTCCACTGCCACCTTGCACAATCCTTGGGCTTCATCTTGAGCCCCAGCATCATGACTTGTCACCAGGACCCAGACCTAAGCCCTAGGGCCTACTTACCATACAGTATATAAGTTGTAGAGTAGCAACTAGTACTCTAGTCTTGATATTGCCATACTTCTCATTTCTAGTTTCATGTCTCTCTTCTGTCTCTTAGTCTTGCATGTTTCAGTTTCCATTTTTTTTGACTTTATCTCATTTCTGTATTGTATTTGTCTCATATCGCTTTGTTTTCCATTGTCTCTACTTGTCTTGTACTCTGAATCTATCTCTGCTTCATCTCTTTTCCTCTGCCTCAAGTCTCTAAGTTCCTTCTCTACTCTCTTATCTCTTGCCTTTTTCTTGACTTGTTCTATTTCTCCTTTCCTCTATTTTATCTTGACTCTTTTCTTTTTTGGCTCACTTAGATCTCTATGCCTCCTGCCTTGATCCTGGGACTCCCTAAGTCCCCGCACTCACTCCAGCCCTCTATTTGTTAGCCCTGGAACTCACTCACGCACCAGCGCTTGTTTTGTCCTCTTTTCTTGCATCTCTGGGACTCATGCCTACCCTGACACTTGTCTTCCACCCTCCTTTCCCATCCTCAGCACTCGTATCTCTGCTCCAGCATGACTGATGATCCTCTGCTCCATCGCTGCTTGCATCCTCAGCCCTGCCCCAGTCTTACCCTACGCTCTCAACAGTCCATTGCATTTGTGGACATCCTGTGCACCACATAAGGATTTGCCCAGTGGACTGAGCCCCCATGGTCAGCAGAACTTGACAGACAAGGATTCAACTTGACTTGCAACAACACAATTACATGAGCTGATCATTGCCAGAAGGGAGCAAAATTCAAAGACAAGGTGAACAGCTAGTAAGTGATAGCTGGTGAGGGTCATTGCCATAAGAGAGCAAAGTTTAAAGACAAGGATTCAACAACTGACTAGTACAACACCTCACATGACAACACTAATTGCCAGAAGAGAGAAAAATTTAAAGACATGTCCATTCAACTGGCTTGCAAAACCATTATCACATGAGGCCAAAGTCACATGGGAGCAAAATTTAAAGACAAATTTTGGTGGGTAAATGGGTAGTAAAGCCTCATCTACTTTGTAGAACTCAGAATCACAAGATGTTCAAATTCAAACTTAGGTAGTGCAAGGAGGTATAAGCTCACTGTTTCATCCAGAAAAGCTTTTTGGAGCCAAGTATGTAAGAATGGATTGCTAGCAATGCATGAGTAGAGATGCATATGTATAAGACATATCTCCATATTGAAATGGCCTAGCCTGAAACATGCTGTTTGGAGAAGGTATAGGAAGCAAAAGGGAAAAAAAAGTTACATAGTGATTAACCTCTCTGTCTTATCACCAGTAATCCATGTGGAAGGACCAATAGTAAAATTGGTACCAAGATATAAAGTAGATCTTGATATCAATACTGATAGTAATATCCTTACTCATCATTCCAAACTCAAAAGTTGTGATTAAGCAAATAATTTCAGTGCATTTATTGGGAAGCTTGCTCCTCATTTGCACTATCACTCCTACATGTTCAGAACACCTGGTTGTTAGAGGGTGAGTCATGGTGAGACCCAAGTGAGCCATGGGATACATATCATGTATCCACAGCTGCACCCCACTCTTGAGGCATTTTTTCCTTCCTTGTACCTCAGTTTGTTATACATCCATTAATGTAACTGAAGTATGTTATTTCTAGACTATTACTTCCTTTTTCACATGTACTTATTATATTGTCCTTAGAACGCTACTGCATTGTCTAGGTGACTAATGAAGTTTGTTATACATCCCTTAACATAAATGAGAATGCTACTGCGTTATCTAGGCATTATCAAGGTTTGATACCAGTCAATAAGAACATCACAGATTGTCACAGCACAAAAAAGGAATCTGATCAACAAGTTTTGATCAATAGTGACATAGCACATTGATCAGTTGCCATGAGAATAGATCTTATTAAGGATTTGCTGTTCCAATAAGCAGCAAGCATAACAACTGTTGGAATTCACCGACAAACCTCATGTGTCAAGGTGGCCACTGGCCAAAGATGACCAGTGTATGATTCCTCTATCCCACTATATTGCTTTGACATATAGCGTATCACACAATCACACCATTGTCTCCTAGACTAATATATAAACCACATATATAGGATTACACCTTCAGTCACTTATACATGACTAAGGGTGAGTAACTTGATTACTATTAACAAGCGCTACTTATACTTACATCGTACCATAGATTAGAATCACTTACTTATATTCTGTATAGGTACGATCATACAATACAGTCACTTATACACGACTGAGGATTAGACTCACTTACTTATATTCTGTATAGGTCTTAACAGGTTATGGGCTCTTGCTGTCGCACCCTTTGAGGAAGCAGAAACAGACCAACAAATCCTATACACATCACAAATATCACATCTCTCAGACCCTGAGTCTCGATCAATCATGCATATCAGCACGCCCCTATCCTATCTATACGTGAGCCCTATTGTATCTCTTTGTTCTCTGGCTAGGACCATCAAACATACTACCCTTGTGCTACTATGGGATCCAAATCCCCCACAATACCTGTCACGACCCGCCACTGACCTCCAGGACTCAGCCCCGGCCCTGGGACTCCAATCCTCCCAAAACCACCCCCACGACCGCCCCGAGCCTGGACCGCTACCTGACCAACTCCCCCAGCCATCACTAGCCATCACCGCCTGTCAATGCCACCAGCCACCGCCACCTGCAGCATCCCCAGCCATCACCGCCCATCACTGCCCATTGCCACCACAGCCACCACCACTTGCGGCATCCCCCGGCCATCACCGCTGTGATTGCCACATCAGCGCTGGGTCTTGGCTATCACACCACATCAGCGCCGGCACCACCCGTCACCCCCGGCCTGCGCCGAGACCCCCATCACGCATTACAATCATGCATCACTGCCGACCCAACCCCCGCACACCACACCCCACTCCTGCTCCCCCTCACCGCCCCACTACCACGTGTCTCTGTGCTTCCAGTGCGAGACCTCCACGCCACACGACATGTCTCAACCTTGCCCTGCGCGGCCCCCAAGTCTTACCCCAAGCCCCGGCGCCATGACCTGCCGCTGGAACCCGGGCCTGAGCCCTGGGCCCTATGTACTGTGTAGTATATAAGTCGTAGAGTAGTAAGTAGATACTCTAGTCTTGATATTACCGTAACCTGTCTTGTTTGTTGTGTTCTTGTCTCTGTTTCGTTTTCTCACATGTTCCGGTTCTGTTACTTTTACTTGCTTCTTTTCTCGTCATACTTGTCTCGTTTTGTCTCTCTGTCTTGTCTCCACTCGTCTTGTACTCTCAATCTATTCCCATTGTTCTCCTTTCTCTTTTCCACTCTAAGTTCTCCTGGTTCTCCGTTCCCGGCTCTTCTCTGCAACTTAATCATTTCCATCTCCTGTTATCTTATCTCGACTCTTTCCCCTTTTGGCTGTTTAACTTCCCTGGTTCTGTCTCCATCCCCAGGACTCGCTAAGTCCCCATGCCTGATTATCTCTTGATCCCCAGGACTCGCTCGCTCACCGGCGCTTGCTCGTCCTATCCTCTTGTATCCCCGGGACTCGCGCCAACCCCCAGCACTCGTCCTCCACCCTCCCCAGCACTCGTCTCACTCACCGGCGCTACCGGCACTCCTCCACATGCCGCCTCCACCCCGTTTTGGTCTCCTATGCCTCGTGCTCCTCCCAGTGCTCTGCGTCTGTGTACACGGTGATCCTCATGTAAGGTGTTCACCCAGTAGGCTGAGCCCCCATAGTCAGCGGAACCTGACAATACCCACTGTCATATCTACCAACACTACCTATCCTCGCATTTGCCCTTCCAAACTTAATGCCCACTGGCCAAGCACAATCGCTCCTTTCAACCATACCACTGGAGAGTTCACAAAGTGGTCTAACAAGCTCAAAATTTTCCTCCAGAAAAGCGGGCTGGATCGCTACATCTTCTCCCCAGCAAACAAACCGAACCTCCTTATCACAGAGCCCGACTCCAGTACAGAACCCATGGCATATGCCAACTGGATTGCAAACAATGGGTTAATCATAGGCATAATTTAGGCAGCTATCTCTGATGCGGAGCAGGAAGGTTTAGCCACTGATGGCATGGCCAAGCAGTGTTACGAGGCTCTGAAAGCCCGAGCGCAGACCAAAGGTCCTGTCAAACAGGTTGCCCTCATTCATGAAGCCCTTACCACTTACGTCCCAGTGTCCGAGCCACTGGAAGTCACTGCTAGAAAGATTTGTGAGTTGATTGATAGGGCATTCACTATAGGAACAATTGACAGGGACCTCCTCAAATGCATTGCCCTCCTTAACTCCATTAAATGACAAATCCTTCAAATCTGTACAGACCCAGGTATCTCACGGCCTTGCGGACTCCACAAAGGAAAGGCAGTACACCTCTGTCGACATTCAAAAACTCTTCCAGACTATAGACAGCCTTGCTACCCTCTCCAAAGCACCCAACGCTGACATCGCCCTTGCCACCAAAGACACCAGCACTCATCTTCCAGAACACAACCATGGCTCAGGACAGTCCTGCTGCAAACTGTGTTTCTCCATGAAAATGCCATGCCAAGGACACACCAAGCAGTGGTGCGTACAACCTAGAGGGGGGATGGCCAGCAAGACGATCAAAAAATCAATAAATGTGTGCAGAGCTGCACAAGGAGGAGCAAAACAGAAGAAAGGAGGAGCTGGTAATCAGATCAAGAATGGCATCACAGTCAAAGGTCCCGATGGCCAAGCATATATTGTAGACATGTCAAACCTCCAGAAAATCCAACTCAACACCACCATGTCCAAACCAAACGAGTTTGCAGGTCTCACATCTACTGAATCCACAGAATTCTTTGAGTACCAAGGATTTATGGCTGAAGGAGATATTAACAAAGAATCACAGGTCTCCATCGACTGAAACAAGTACACCTCACTACACTTTGAATCCATCCTTGCAATGGTGGTTATAGCACCGTTGAACCAGGCAGAACAAACACCACTAGTCTCTCTAACCAAAAAACCATTCTATGTGGACTTGGGCGCCACTGTACACATATCCTCTTGCTTATCAGACTTTGTCACTCTCAGAGCCATTGATCCTCGCCCAGGTAAAGGAGTAGGCAGGACATTCATTGCAGCCATGGAAATAGGCGAGATTCACCTGCACATCCAAGGCAAGGCCAAGATAGTACTCAAAAACGTGCTCTACATTCCAAAGTCAGCAGTTTGCCTCATATCTGTGAGCTTGCTCGCAGTCTTCATGAACGCATCCATCACCTTTGACCTAAAAGGAGTTACAATCCTTGATTAGAACAGTGGCATACTTCTAGCTTCAGGACCGTTGATCCCTGGACGACAATTATACACACTGGACCTCCAGGATGCGCTTGCCAAACATGCCTTATCAGCACAACACTCCGTAAAACTCGACACCTAGCACTGGCGACTTGGGCACGCTAACTATCAAGTAGTTGCAACCATGGCACGTGCTGGCCTACTCCCAGGTACGCCCTCTGCTTTCCTCCTTGATCAACCAAAATGTGACCTCTGCATTCTTGGGAAGCAGACGCAATCATCAGTACCCAAAGTGAGGGAGGAAGAGCGTAGGGTGATGGAGAAACTACAGATAGTTTGGATAGACCTGGTGGGGCCCATGAGTGTACAGTCACGTACCAGAAACAAATATGTCATGGATATGGTTGATGATTACTCGAATATGGCATGGTCAATTCCACTTAAGTCAAAGAGTGACGTGTTCCCAGTGCTACAAGCATGGCAAAAGGCACGAGAAGTCAAAACAAGATTGAAAGTTGGTACATATTGCACAGGACATGATTGTCAGGTTCCGCTGACCTCGGGGGCTCAGTCTACTGGGCGAATCCACCTTATGTCAATTCACCGTGCACGAACACAGAGCACCGGGAGTAGCACGAGGCGTAGGAGACCGAAGCGGGGTGGGGGGAGGTGCGTAGAGGAGCGCCGGGAGTGCCGGTGGGTGAGGCGAGTGCAGGGGAGGGGGAAAGACGAGTGCCGGGGGTTGGTGCGAGTCCCGGGGATGCGAGAGAGTGAGACGAGCGAGCGCCAGGAGCGAGCGAGTCCCGGGGATCAAGAGAAAAGCAGTCGAGGGGGACTTAGCGAGTCCCGGGGATAGAAGCAAGTCTGGGGAAGTTGGATAACCAAACG
>JAGGAQ010006615.1:0-10794 GCA_017657225.1 Termitomyces sp. T69sscA
GGAAGTCCTTTTCGAAGGCAGCCCAGTCTGTAAAACTTCCAACACCTCCTGGACGCCAGAGTACACGCAGTGCATAAGTGGAAGCCTGTCCGGCCTTCATGTAGGACAGCACCCAAGCTATCTTCAACGCGTCAGAGTCAAAGGCATCTCCACTGAGGTGAATGTAAGTGAGGCAGGATTGGAGAAAACGCTCCCCGGAGGTGCGGTTGTCACGACCCGCTACCAACCCCCGGGACTTAGCCCTGGCCCCGGCACTCCAGCGCTCCCAATACCACCCCCACAGCTGCCCCGGGCCTGGACCGCTACCTGGCCAACTCCCCCGGCCATCACCGGCCATCACCGCCCGTCAACGCCACAGCCACCGCCACTCGCGGCACCTCCCGGCCATCACCGCCGTGACCGCCACATCAGCGCCAGGTCTTGGCTATCACATCTCATTAGCGCCGGCACCACCCGTCACCCCCGACCCGCGCCGAGACCCCCCATCATGCATCATGATCACGCATCACTGCCACCAACCTCCGCTCGCCACGCTCCGCTCCCGCTCTCCCCTCACAGCACCACCACCGCGTGTCTCCGCGCTTCCACTATGAGACTTCCGCGCGACATGTCTTGGCCTCGCCCCGTCCCGCGCGGCCCCCGGGTCTCATCCCAAGCCCCGGCGCCGCGACCCGCTGCTGGAACCCGGGCCTGACCCCCAGCCCATACGTACTACGTAGTATATAAGGTGCAGAGTAGTAAGTAGGTACTCTAGTCTTGATATTAACGTAACCCCCGTCTTGTCTGTTGTGTTCGTCTCTGTTTTTGTCTCTCACATGCCCCGGTTTCCTTACTTTACTTGCTTCCTTTCTTGTACTCGTCTCGTTTCGACTCTTTATCTCGTCTCCACTCGTCTCGTATCTCTAATCTATTCTCGTTGTCTCCTTTTCTCTTTTCTACTCTAAGTTCTCTCGACTCTTTGTCCCTGGCTCCCTTCTTTCGACTTAATCATTTCCATCCCCCGCTATCTTATCTCGACTCTTTCCCCTTTTGGTTATCCAACTTCCCCGGCTCTGCTTCCATCCCCGGGACTCGCTAAGTCCCCTCGTCTGCTTTTCTCTTGATCCCCGGGACTCGCTCGCCCACCGGCGCTCGCTTGTCTCACTCTCTTGCACCCCTGGGACTCACGCCGACCCCCGGCACTCGTCCTTTCCCCTCCCCGGCACTCGTCTCACCCACTGGCACTCCTGGCACTCTTCCCCGCACCCTCCCCTGCCCCGCTTTGGTCTCCTATGCCTTGCGCTCCTCCTGGTGCTCTGTGTTTGTACACGGTGAATAGCCATAAGGTGGATTCGCCCAGTAGACTGAGCCCCTGTGGTCAGCAGAACCTGACAGAGGTGAGCCGGGCAGGGTCCCAGAAGACAAGTTAGTGGAGAACAGCGGTAAGGGAGTGGTAAGATAATGCTTAGCATAGTCGCCAAGCATGCAATGCCTGCTGTAGTTGCAAGGCATGTAGATGACAAGGACACTGGCGTACTCCCACTGGCAAGACAAGGACATTATACAATAGTGCTCTTGGCATAGTGTAAGCTTAAGAAAGGTGGAATTGAGCTCTGAAGCCCAAGCATAAGAAGTAAAGGGTGAAGATAACTTGTTATTTGCAGGCTATAAGTACAGTATATATAGTAAAGTGTAAGCAAAGTTGCCATTGGCAACCCTTGGGTCGCCAACATGGGGAACTAGTAAGTAAATAATAGGCAACAATCTTTTATATAGAAAAGTGTCCATCAGACTTTAGTGACGCCCAGTGGTGCCAGTCAGGCTGTCTGTTGTATCAAGATGCCAAAAAGTAGGTATGAAATCACCAAAATGTCAGTGTTGTGAAATGATGGTGGTTACCAGAGTGCAGTGGCAAAGCTGGCAAAACCTCGGGATCAAGAAAATAAGGTAAAAATAAATCAAAAAATAATAATGAAAAATATGCCAAGTGTATGTCCAAGGTTTGAACCTCAGCCTTTTAAGGAGACGCCAGGTAATCCAGAGGGCATGCTAACCACTAATCCATACAGCTGTGCCAGTGAAATCATTAGTACGCCTTTTGCTACAACCTGGGTCTTATCACTGTTTGTGTTTTCACTCCCACTTCTAACCTTGTTCCAGATGCAGATATCTAACAACAACCCTGATCCAAACCCTCCAGGTGAGGACACCATTATTTACGACGATGCCGAGTGTAGAGTTCAAGAACAAATCAATGATGTATTCTCTTCCAAAAACAATGGTGCTGGATACAGTAGCAACCCTACCTACTATGGCTCTATACCAGTGTATGAAAACTGCTTCGGCAAGCAAGTTAGTGGAGGCTCAGAGTTATTTACTTCTGGCACAGATGAGCAGGCTGGTGACAGCCCTGATGCATCTGCCTTTGGTCAATACACCTTTCATTGCAACATTCCCTTGACTCCAAAAGCACAGCACTGTCACGAGGCACTCAAAGCTGCACAGCATTGTTCTGTTACAGTCCCATGCACTCTGATACGCACTCCCCAACCTCCTCAACATATCAAGCACAACAATTTCCTCAATGGTCTGGATGCTGAGACAATTGCAGGCTTAGCTCATGACCACACTTCCAACTCTGAGATGAGCCCCAAGTCCTCCAAAGATGCATCTGCTCCAGTTGGCGGCAATGCTCCAGTTCACGGTGGTGAAGTTTGGTTACTCAAAGACTTTTTCCAAGTGGGAGAATTTAAATGAATCCAGCTTCCACCTGGACCTTGGGCTAGAAGCCTGCTGCTAGGCAGTGGTGGAGCTATTGCTGCAAGCAATGCTGTCACATTCAACACTGCTACCACCAGCACCATCACTACCAGTACCGTTTCAAGCTCTCCACCAGCTACCACCAGTTGCAAGAGTGCTGGCAAAGTCACCAATAGTTCTGCTCTAGCTTTAGATACTCCATTGCCAAAGCACTTTTCTCTGGGAATATCTCCAGGAGTATCCCCATCCATTGGTTGTCTTTCATCTGACAAGCTGAATTATTGCAACAAAAAATTCAGTCACATCCATGGGCTCTTTGCTGAGACTGCCCAGTTTGTTGGACAACCCACCAAGGTCGTCCAAAATTGGTTTTTCTTTTCACTGAAAGGTGGTCAGTCTCCAAATGCATGGAACATGTACCAAATGTTCTTTGCCAACCACTGCAAAAAAGAACTAGAGTGCTGCAACCTTGAAGAAGGTACCAGTATGTATTCTTCTCTTTGTCTATGTAGATTGTCTAATCCACATCCTTGCAAATAGACGTTGATTGCTGGCCAAGTTTCCAGGAGCAGCATAGGAATGGCTTTGAGGCTTTCTTATGAGTGGCTCTCAACCTTGACCGCATGCTTATGCAGAAGCAGACATTCCAACAATGCTCTCGTTCATTCATGAAGTACTGTGGGAAGATGGAAAAGCTTGTATGTCCCTTGGCTTGGAATTTGGATCTTGTATTCAATGCTCTTCAACAGATCAATGAAGGCATGGCAAATTGCTTTCAAAGTTTTTCAATTATTGTCAGAGATTGCGTAAACAAAGATAACGGCCTAGGTGTAATATATACCTCTCCAGGGCTGGAGAATGTAAGTTCTCTTTCAACTATGATGCCGCCAATTGTTCCTTATACTGGTAAAGCTTCTCAAGAACTGCCTCAAGCTCAATCATGACACAATGCTTGGCTTAGCGAGATGTGAAGCGTAGTAAGTTCATATCATTGGGATGTGCATATTGGCTCTGATTGTATGCTTGTTACACAGCGATGTAGTCTCAGAAAAGATCACAGAGACTTTTGATGCCAAACAACTGGTTAAAGAACTCAACAAAGCCCTTGATGCAGCAGAAGCGGTCTTAAGACCTCCTAGCACTCCTCTGGAGGAGCGTGATGATGACAACAATCTGATAATGAAGGACGAGGCCAATCTTATTTCAGGCTGCAAGGACCACATCATTGCCTTGTTGAGTAAGTTTCTTTTCTGCCATTGAGTCAATCATATGTTTAGAGTCAGCTATGGAGGCTGCTGATCAAACATAGAAGAAGGACCAATTGCCTTGGAGAACCCTTCTCAAATATCTTGTTGGTATCTCTCATGTTATCACAGGGTGGCCTGCTAGCTGCCCATTCCTTCATGAGACTATCAAGCCCAAGAAGTCAAAGAGGAGCACTAAGGAGGGCAACAGCCAAGGCATCAAGGATCTTGGTACCAAACACAGCAGAGTTCTCCTGACAGCTCTTCAAGGAGACTGTCATGACCTGCCACTGACCCCCAGGATTCAAGCCTGGCCCTGGTACTCCCACCCCCTCAAAACAACCCCCACGACCACCCTGGGCTTGGATCGCTACCTGGCCAACCACTTTGGCAAACCCTGGCCATCACCACCCATCACCACCACCAGCCACCGCCACCCTTGGCATCCCCTCGGCCATCACCGCCGTGACCACCACATCAGCACCAGCTTCAGCTATCACACCACCCATAACCGCCACATCAGCACCAGCACTGGCAACACCCAACACTCTCCCAGCCTGTGCCAAGACCCTCATCACACATCACGATCACACATCACCACCAACTCAATCTCCATATGCCATGCCCTGCTCTTGCTCCCCTCCTCACTGCCTCGCTACTGCATGTCTCTGCATTTCCAGTGCAAGACCTCCACACTGTGCAACATGTCTCAACTTCCACTGCCATTCCACACAATCCCTGGGTCTCACCCTAAGCCCCAGCGCTGCGACCTGCTGCTGGAACCCAGGCCTAAGCCCTGGGGCCTACCTACTGCATAGTATATAAGTCATAGAGTAGTAAGTAGTACTCTAGTCTTGATATTACCATAACTCTCTGACTCATTTGTTGTGTTTTGTCTCTGTCTCATATTCTTGCATGTTCCAATCTCTATTTTCCACTCTGCTTCATTTCTTATTGTACTCATCTCGTATTTGCTCCTGTTCATCACCTCTATTTGTCTCATACTCTAATTCCACTCTGCTTTACTCTTCATCTCTTTGCCAACCTCCAAGTTCTCTTGCCTCTTCTGTCTCTGTCAGGTTCTGCTGACCACGGGGGCTCAGTCCACTGGGCAAATACCTTACATGGTGATCACCATGTCCATGGATGCAGAGCAGTAGGGCGTGAGGCATAGGAGGCTGAAGCGGGGTGGGAGGAGTTTGCTGGGGAGTGCTGGTAGCGCCGGATGAGTGGGCGAGTACTGGCGGGGTGGAGGATGAGTGCCGGGGGTAGGCGCAAGTCCTGGAAATACAAGAGGGTGGAACGAGCAAGCGCTGGTGCGCGAGCAAGTCCTGGGTTTCATGGAGATGATGGACGTGGGGACTTAGCGAGTTCCAGGGATGGAAACAGAGACGTGGAAATTAAGCAGGCCAAAAGGGGAAAGGGTCGAGATAAGATAAGGAGAGAAGGAACAGAACAAGTTGAGATGGGGAACTGGAGACAGAAGAGACAAGAGAATTTAGAGTCGAGAGAAAGAGAAGAAGCAAAGTAGAATGGATTAGAGTACGAAACGAGTAGAGACAACACAAGGAGACGATATGAGGCAAGTACGATAAGAAATGAAGCAAGTGGAAATGATGAGACTGGAACATGCAAGAAAATGAGACAGAGACAAAAACACAACAAAATAGTACAGAGCTACGGTAATATCAAGACTAGAGTACTACTTACTACTCTATGACTTATATACTACGCAGTAGGTAGGCCCTAGAGCTCAGGCCCAGGTTCCAGTGGCAAGTCATGGCACCGGGGCTTGGGGTGAGACCCGGGGGCTGTGCAGGATGGAGTGGGGGTTGAGACATGTTGCGCAGTGCAGAGGTCTTGTACTGGGAGCATGGAGATACACGGTGGTGAAGCAGTGAAGAGGAGAGCAGGAGCAGAGCGTGTGCAGAGGTTGGGTCAGCGGTGATGCATGATTGTGATGCGTGATGGGGGGTCTCAGCATAGGCTGGGAGTGACAGGTGTTGCCAGTGCCAGCACTGATGTGGTGGCTGTGGGCGGTGTGATAGCCAAGGCTAGCGCTGATGTGGCAGTCACAGCGGTGATGGCCGAGAGGGTGCCAGAAGTGGCGGTGGCTGGTGGCAGTAATGGGCGGTGATGGCCGGGGCTGCTGAGGGGGTTGGCCAGGTAGCAGTCTGGGCCTGGGGCAGTCATGGAGGTTATTTTGGGAAGAGTTGGAGTCTTGGGGCCGGGGCTGAGTCTCGGGAGTTGGTAGCAGGTCGTGACAGTCTCCAGCCTCCAGTCTCAACTCGTTCTGTTTCCCCTTCCCTTATCTTATCTTGACTCTTTCCCCTTTTGGCTCACTTAATCCCCACTCCTCCTGCTTCCATCTCTGGGACTTGCTAAGTCTGCACTTGTCACTCCCAGTTTGTTGACCCCCAAGACTCGCTCATGCACTAGCACTTGCTTGTTCCATTTTCCTGTCTGCCCAGGACTCACCCCTACCTCTGGCACTCATCCTCCACCTTCCCCGGAACTTGCCTCCTATTCTGGCATCACCGGCAATCTCTACTCATCTCTCCTGCCCCGCTTCAGTCTCCTATGCCTCACACCCCTACTGGTACTCTGCATCTGTGAACACAGTGCTCACCATGTAAGGTACTTGCCCAGTGGACTGAGCCTCCATGGTCAGCAGAACCTGACAAAGACCAAGTCAAGTTGGTTAAGACTGACTATGACAAAATTGTACAAAACTCTGTCCCTGTCATTGCTACTTTCCTTCCTACTGACCGTGATCCACCCTCATGCCTTGCTTGATCTCTTTTTGCCAACGGAGAAGTGGTCCTGGGACAAGCTGCAGTTAAAAGTTCTGCTGCAACTCACATCAAACACAAGAAGGTGGCACAGGAGGTCATCAGCATTGAATCTGATACCCCTTCATCAAAGCCTGCAACTGCTGCTTCAAAACCTCCTGCTGCCATGCAGAAGCCTTCTAAAACCAATCGTTGTTGCCATGTTGAGGTTGAGTTTGCTCAATATGAAGCGATGCAGACTTTCACCAACTGACTCGGAGGACGACACAAGTGGCATTGGATCTGGCAATGATTACATGGATGATCAAGGCGACAATATGTCAGAGGCCAAACTGAAAGTTTCCCTGTGTCATAAGTGTCAGGGTCAGGCTGGGGCAAAGGGCAAAGGCACAGAAAAGCCTACTTCCAAGGCATCTTTAGCTGTGCTGCCAAATGCCGCTGCATCTAGTACAGCCATCACTAAGCATGCCTCTGCTCTGCCCACTGCCCCTGCCTCTGCTAGTGGTGCAGATTCTCATCATGGCCAGCAAATCAAAGTCACTGACCCTACCACTGCTCCAGATGCTCCAATACCAACTATTCGTCCCTGCCCTCATCCTCACCTTGTTGTGCATAAACTGACAGCACCAGTGGGAACAGGTGATACCTCTAGCACTTCAGACTGATCCCACCCAGCCACTCAAGGCAGTGCACAGACCCGCACACAGCGGCCTCAATGTGGCCAAGATATAGTCGACAGCTTCCCTCCATTAACCCTTGCACATTCTCAAGCATCTAACTCAATAAATACCCTCCCACCTGCTCAAGCAGCCTCAGTCAATGACAGCCTTGAGAGAGGCAAGGCTGTGACTCCCTTGCCATATGGCAAGTCCACCGATGCTGATGTACCCAGTGATATTGGCGTCCTTGACAATGTTGACATGTTCAGTAAGAACAAAATCCACAATGAGAACGAGATGCCTGGTAGTAGCAGCAACATGCCTGACAATGGTGATGTCCTACCCCATGATATGCCCATTGACAACTATTCAGAGGAGCCCATGGACAGTCACTATGGCATACAAATGTATCATGAGTACTCTGACAACTCTGCAGGCTATAATATGGCCTACTCTCAGAACTTTACCTATGACTATGCTGCTCCTCCACCCAGTTTTTCTAGATATAACAAATTCACACACCCTCCCCAGGATTCTGGTTTCCAACGCCCACCTAGCACAGGTCCGATGTGCCAGCAATTGCAATACCAGCCATGGTATGGTGATCAAGGTGCTACCTAGGATGCAAATGTCAGTGGTCCTTGTGCTTTCAACATTGGTGGTCCACTTTGTGCTCCCAACACTGGTGGTCCACCTCGTGCTCCCAGCACCACCAGCAGTCTGACTCATGCTTTTAACACCACCAGCAGTACCACTCACACTACCGACCTCACTAGCAGTCCTACTCATGCTTCCAACATCACTGGCAGTCCGCCTTGTGCTCTCAATACCACTGGCAGTCAGCCTCACGCTCCCAACACCACTGGTGATAAGACCCAGGTTGTATCAAAAGGTGTACTGATAATTTCACTGGCACAGCCATATGGATTAGTGGTTAGCGCACCCTATAAATTATCTGCCACCCCCTCAAAAAACTGAGGTTCAAACCCTGGACATACACTTGGCATATTTTCCATTATTATTTTTCGATTTATTTACCTTATTTTCTTGACTCTGAGGTTTCACTGACTTTGCCGCCACACCCTAGTAACTGCCATCATTTCACAACATTAACATTTTGATCATTTTGATGATTTCATACTTATTTTTTGGCATTTTTGACACGACAAACAGCCTGACTGGCGCCAATAGGCATTGCTCAGGGCTGATGGACACTTTTCTATATAAAAGATTGTTGCCTACTATTTACCTACTAGTTCCCTATATTGGTGACTCAAAGGTCGCCAACGGCGACTTCGCTTACACTTTACTATATATACTGTACTTGTAGCCTGCAAATAACAAGTTACCTTCACCGTTTATCTCTTACACTTGGGCTTCAGAGCTCAATTTTGCCTCTCTTAAATTTACTCTATGCCAAGAGCACTTTAGTACAGTGTCCTTGTCTTGCCACTGGAAGTACGCCAGTGTACTAGTCATTTATATGCCTTGCAACTGTGGCAGGCATTGTACACTTGGCAACTATGCTAAGCTCACCTTACCACTCCCTTACCACTGCCCTCTGCTAACTTGTCTTCTGGGACCCTGCCCAGCTCACCTCAACTAGCAAGCCTGACGCTACTCGCCTTGTGACTGCCTACCCAGACACCACTAAGTACAACTTCAGGCATCATCACCGGTGGTCCACCTCATGCTTCTCACACCACCAGCAGTCTGCCTTGCGCTCCCAACACCACTGGTGGGCCACCTCACACTCCCAACACTACTGGCGGGCTGCCTCATGCTCCTAACACCACTGGCGGGCCATCTTGCACTCCCAACACCACTGGCGAGCCACCTCGCACTCCCAATACTGGCAGTCATTCTCATGCCCTCAACACCAGCGGCCCTGGTCACCTTTATGTTCCAAGCGGTCCTCCTCATGCTCCAAATGCCAGCAGTCACCCTTGCACCCCAAACACTGGAGGCAACCCTTGTGTTCCAAGCACCGGCAGTCACCCTCTGAACATCAATGGTCTCCATTGTGCTCTCAATGCCCACCCCCCTCGTGCTGCTAACATCAGTAGTGCCTTGCACTATGGTCAGTCCTTTGCCCCTGTATTTGAAGACCAGTATTGGAATGTGGATCAACAGAGTGGCTACGATGAGCAAGATGATGGCATGCTTAGTTAAATCTTGATTTATTCTTGTAGTAGAATCTGTGTAAACATGTTGTGACAATTTTTAAATGCATCTAATGTTTCTCGTCTTCCATTTTTCATGAGGAATATGTAAATATGGAAAACAAATCAAACGTGAAGAATATCAAAAACAAGAATACAAGAATGAGACAGAACCTTCCAACCTCTCCAGCAATCTTGCAACCTCACCCGATCTTGACCTCTCAATCTTGACCTCTCCTGACCTGACCTCTCAACCTCTCAGGCAACCTCTGGAAGACTCTCAGATTGACAGTCTGGAACTGGACACGATCAGATATGCCTTTCCAAAGGAGGCATGGTAAGTCTCTTAGGTACAATTAGTCTCAACACAAAGAACCCCCCTAAACCCCATCAAGAAGCATGTACCATCCTGCCAGCGGTGCACAGAACTCTGATGACGCTCAAAATTGTACCTTGTGGTGTCGGGGTAGGCAATCACAAGGCAGGTAGCGTTGGGCTCGCTAGTTGAGGCAAGTCGGGCAGGGTCCCAGAAACAGGTTAGTGGAGGGCAGTGGTAAGGAAAGTAGTGAAGGGGATCTTAGTGTAGTCGCCAAAGGTTGAATGCCTGCCACAGTTGCAAGGCGTAAGGATTCCTGGTACACTGGCATAGGTCCAGCGGTGAGACAAGAACACTGTGCGAAAGTGTGCTTGGTGTAGAGTAAACTGAGAATGGACTAAAATGAGCTCTGAAGCTCAAGTGTAAGAGGCATTGGTGAAGGTAACTTGTTATTTTGCATGCTATGAGTACAGTATATATAGTAAAGTGTAGGTGAGGTTGCCGTTGGTGACCCTTGAGGCGCTAACATGGGGAACTAGTAGGTAAACAACAGGCCACAATCTTTTATATAGGAAACTGCCCATCAGCTCTTAGCAACGCCTAGTGGCGTCAGTCAAGCTGTCTGCCATGTCAAAAAATGTCAAAAATAAGTATGGAATCGCCCAAATGTCAATATAGTGGAATGATGGCAGTTACTAGGAAACGGCGGCAACGCCGATGAAACTGGTAAAAATTATGCCAAAGGTGGGCCCCGGGGTTCGAACCTCAGCTCTTGAAGGGGGTGGCCAGTAACCCATAGAGGCGCTGATAAGACCCAGGTTGTATCAAGAGGTGTACTAACAATTTTCCTGGCACAACCGCATGGATTAGTGGTTAGCGCCT
>JAGGAQ010006616.1:0-10779 GCA_017657225.1 Termitomyces sp. T69sscA
GCATGTTTTCAGTCAGTGCAACGGTCTTGCACTCCAACCGCCACCTCAGTCCGTCAGGTAAGAGCTCAGTTGCTCTGTCACAGTGCTCAGTAGTTCTCTTCCTCATCGAGGCATCACAGAGTAGTTTCATCTCACCACAGTCGCGTTCACCGTCAGTAGATCTACTCGTAAAAGTAGGGACTCTCCGTCACAGCATGCAATAAGTCATTCTTATTGCCATCACACAGGCTACATACGAACTTATCACACCAGGACTCCGTCCTTCACCCAAGTTCGTCAGCACAGTGAGTTGAACGCAGCCCGTTCAATCGAGTCAGTCAGCTTAACACTAATTCACCAATTGTTATCAGATCTTGTTCTCTTAGTCGTTTAGTTTTCTTTCGATCACCCACCACGCCCTCCCTTGGTATTTCCTACAGTCATTTTATTGGATTATCTTTTCTACGCTTGCACGACATCTACCCCATTCATTCTTAGTTTATAGCCGTCCCGTCGCCTCGAAAAAACATATATAGAAAAAATTTTAAGCCGCCCGAAATGGGCGGCTGACACGGGCTAAATTAGTTTGGTACGGATTCAGACAAGAACATTTATCCTCCGAGCGTCAAATAGCAGAGGACTCCAGATTCGTTCCTGGAAGACCGATTGTGCGAAGGTGCAGTAGTCGCCTGTCAGCTAGAGGGGCATCGAGTACACACACACACCCGTTGCCGTCACCATCAACACATTATCAACTTCGCGAAGTCGATAGACGCCAAATGTTCAGAGAAACGAGACAATTCTAGAAGAGTCAAGAGTATTTGGCGCCTGTGTGCCGGTTTTGTCTTGTCCAGGTTGAAGATTATCTCATCGCTTCGCAGGGGACACTGAAGAGAGGCTGAGTTGATGAAATTAATGGACTCTCGTCTGCGTGAGTAAGCTGATGGGCTATGGCAATCTGTGATGTCTCTGACATTTTCTTCGGTCTAGTCCATTGCGTTTTCGGATTTTTCTGCAAGCCTGTGAAAATCTCACAACCGGAGAATTCTTTCCAGGCTCCATGTAAGTACTATATCGACGTCAAAACGCGGGGGGCTTAGTTACGACAATAGCCTGAAGGGATTCTCGCTATTTATATGTTCCTGACAAACGTGCGCTTCAAAAGTCTGCCGTGAACGTGTTTTCTGTTCTTTGCATACTTGAGAGCTTCCAACTACTATTTCCAGTCTTGCGCAGTTTCTATCGTCCTGAGAAGATAGATGATACTAAACCTCAAGAAGCCCTGACAGATTTGCTGGCAAACTTGCTCAAAAGGCCAGCGGCAGTAGATGGATGCCATCAAACTCTCTTGTGTGAGATTGGTCGCATGACAGTTGGGTGTGTAATGGGCGTTAAATGACTTCGCGTGGCAAGTACCTTGAATATTCAGACATCACAGCTTTACTGACTTCTGATAACTTCGGTATGTATGCAGAGTCTGAGAACCCTGTCATTCCTCTTCCTTGTTTGTGCCTCACGACCACTATAATATTGTTCTGAAAAAATCTCAGGTTGAAGCTTCTTATGCTTAGCTTGTAATATCTTCAGACTGCTATACTCTTCATCGTTGCTTCTGATGTACTTGGCAGTGCACGTGTGGCTATTTCTCTTCTTCATGGCAGTGTGAGCGCCTATCTAACCTCAGTCCAAGAAAGGATGCTCCCACAGTCATACTTATAACAGGCCTTTTTCGAGCTTACCAACACAACCTCACGGTATCTTAGCTTCAAACGACAATCAACTATGGGCCAGCATCCAGGTTCTACAGATCATGGCGACCCAGTGACAGACAGACTGGCGGCCGAGCTGGGGCTTGCGGATCTCGCTGAACTTGGCGCGTTGAGAATGACAGCAACCGAAGTGCAATTTGACGAAGATATTGCGTTCAATCGGCAGTTTGAATTATATGAGGATGCTATCAGGACGATAGACGACCATGAAACTGCGGAGATCTTTAGTCATGCCATTGATCAAGGATTCTGGCCCATAGAGAGCATTTCTGAACAAGCTGCACAAGACAATAGAACCGCTGCCCTTGCTTTGTTGAACACAGGACAGCTTCCACCGCGGTCAGGGGTTCAACTGCTCATGGACCATTCGATTCCGCAGGAATCTACTCATCCGTACGCACTCTTTTTATTTCTCTCGCCTTGTCTGATTGACAATCATCAGATCTTCTTTGGAAGGTCGGCATGGTAGGACCGAGAAAGAGAATTATTTACTTGACCTCAGTCTGGAAGAGAGTCAATATCAGGCTACTATCGATCGAGTATTATCAGAGAGTATCTCTGAACAAGTTGCACAAGATGATTGGCGCGCTGCGCTTGCTCTGTCAAACACAGGACAGCTTCCACCAAGGTCAGAGGCTCAACGGCTCATGGACCGTCAGAGTCTACAGGAACCGTGTGTATCATTTTCTTTTTCTCCTTAAGCCTTGTCTGACAGTCGTCAGGCCTTCTTTAGAAGGCCGGTATGGTAGCACTCAGAAGGATTCAATTGCCCAAATAGGAGAGAGTCAATATCGGGACGCGACGATGTTCAAGGAAGAATCTAACTATGGGGAGCGACCGCGATATATGCGATACAACTACTGGGGCGAGAATCATACTTTCCTAAAAACTTTAGCCGACTGGTCTGAAACGGCGCAGGCACTTCCCAGTCCACCTGGAGCTGAACTCAGGAATCCAGTCGTGCTCAAAACGATCACCACAAACCCTCACCTCTTTAAAGTTGTAACACCTATTCGAGTGGATATTTTCCAAAGCCTTCTCAGTCATCATCCGAATACTGCATTCGTCGCATCTGTTTGTGAAGGCCTTCGAGAAGGTTTTTGGCCTTTCGCAGACACATACATAGGAAAGTATCCTGAGATGCACGATGGCTCGCTTAGGATGTCTCTCAAGCCAGCGGAGGCCAAGTTCCTTCGTGACCAAAGGGACATAGAGATTGATAAAGGGAGGTTCTCTCGATCATTCGGCAAGGATTTGCTTCCTGGGATGTATAGTTCTCCTATACATGTAGTTCCAAAGCGCGGAACTTCTGACTTTCGTCTCATCACCGACCACTCAAGCGGGAGGTATCCCCTGAACTCAATGATAAATTACGAGGATATAGCTGGTATGCCTCTTGATGATATGAAGCACCTTGGAGGGAAACTCCTTTCGGCCCATGCGAAGGGTCGAAAACTTACATTATGGAAATCTGACGTTGCAGAAGCCTATAGGCATTGTCCCATGCATCCGCATTGGCAAATTAAACAGGTCAATACAATCGACGGCGAGCGCTATATTGATCGTAACAACACGTTTGGAGGTCGGGCGTCGTTCAAAATATGGGGCTCTGTTAACAGTCTCGTCATGTGGCTCGCCGAACACGTATGCAAAATCGACCGCCCTTTCTGTTACAATGATGATGTATTCGGAGTTTGCGACGCTGATGATATCGAATCCTACGAGCCCTATAAGCGTCAGATGCCTAAGGAACAGTGTAGACTCCTTGAGCTCTGGGACATACTTGGTATTCCTCATAAAGAGAAGAAACAATTGTCAGGACCCTCCCTGACGATTATCGGCATCGAGGTTGATGCTAACAGAATGTCGATGACACTTCCAGCTGACGGAAAGGCGGCGCTTATCAAAGAATTGCACAGGTTCATTAACCAGCCAAATGGGAAGGCTCTTGCGTTCACCCTCAAAGAGTTCCAGCGATTGGCGGGTAGAATGAACGCGGCATTGAACGTGTTTCCTTTGCTCCGTCCGGCGCTCGCCAATATCTTCCACACAGTTCGCGAAGTTGATCGTAACAATGGCGGGTCAAACACGCAGATTCTGTGCAACAGTGCGATTAGGGATGATTTAATTTGGGGGCTCAAGCATATCCAGACTATGGATGGCATTAGGATTCTAGAAGATGCACGGGCATGGAAACCAAAAGAGGCAGACATCACTCTATACACTAGCTCGAAGCATACGCTCAGCGCGTACTGGTATCCGACGGATTGCGTTGGCTACTATTTCAACGTGGAACCAAGTGCATCATCTGACCACGAACTTTTCCTGAGTGCACTCTGCGTTGCCTCAGCGTTCCGCGACGCAGCATACCGCGGGCGTTCTTCTTCCAAAATAGTCATCTATACAGATAATTTGAGCACAGTGAAGATGTTTAATTCTTTCCACTGCGCTCCCCCATACAATCACTTCCTGAAAGCGGTGGCGGATATGATGATTGAGCATAAATACAAGTTGAAGGTTCTTCACACTTCTGCGAAGGACAATGCGGTTGCAAACCTCATTTCGCAAGGGTTGTTCGATGAGGCCTACAGACTTGAACCTGACCTCAAAATCTCACCAGATAAGCATTCGAACAAGCTGCTTGGCGTTTGAAAGATTGAAGGATAGTATTGGTCGAAGATCTAGTCAGATATATAAGTTTGTACGATTGAGAATGACTTCATCGAGTTTGTTCATTCAGTCCCAGCTTTTAAGTATCTGATCTGCCATTGTGAAGAAAGTAAACCTTCTCCTCTTACAAGAACAAAATTCTACAAACATGTTACGGCACTGTTTTACGTAGACTTTATGACAATAGTTGTTCTTCGGAGATATTTTCCCAATTCTAGTCCTTCTACACAGGAATTATAGCGCAATGTGGTGAATGAATGGTTTGTGGAACTTGGAAGGATCAAGGCCAACTGAGAACTGGGAAGGGACATGGTGGCACGCGAGGGTCACGCAACTCAACAAATCTGGCCATGTGCTCCACGCACCTACTCAACATCACTGATTGATGTATCGTGGTGACTAGTCTCTGGTTTTGAAGGCCTTGGTTGTTCTCGTTGATTCTTGGATTCAGACGTGCCATCAAATCTCTCCATTTGATACTGTTCTGGTTAATGATTGCCCAGTGAGGTGTTGTGACGCAAGCGTGATAACGGTTAGGTCACAAGATGAAAAGTCAAAGAGTTGACTCGAGAGACTGTTATAAGTGCTCGAACTTCTCTAGCCTAGCAATAGTATACATGGGCCCGTTATATACTAACGCTACGGATTAACTGTGAAACGGAAAATAAGTCGATAGGTGCAAAAAAAGAGTGAAAATTGTAAGTATAGTAATGAGGGGGGAGTAAAGTGAGATACTTTACTTTTAGAATATTAACCCGTGCTTATCGGAGACCAGCGTCGATGGCCGGGTGGATTGGGTAATGAGTGAATAGTCGTGACGGTGAGTTGAATCGTCTGAGACGATGGAGGCGAGTACGAGTCACGATTCCGTCACAGGTGTCAACGTTTTTTTTTTTTTTTTTTTGGTGGTTCTATAGGTCCCTAGACGTATCTACATCAAGTTAGCTTCTAGGTACCAGAAAATTGTCAAGATATTCTGTGTTTATTCTGCTTGTGTAAAGGAAGGTATTTCGGCCCACCTAAGGGAAATGCCGTTATGCACTCTGTGTGGGGCTCGGGTCGTTATTTTCATCTGTTCCGCCCTGGGGGGCGATCAACTCCCATACCCACTAAAACCCTTAATGCCGAATTCCACGCTTTGTATGGCTCTAGGTGGTCTGTGATGAGGGGCTCCCATGTCTTTTTTACGAGTTCTTTGTCCAGGGCCCACTTTCCATATCTTGTTTCGTTTGAGGCTAGACAGTCCATTTTTATCCTTTTCACTATCGTGTTTTCCCACCTATTCATGATCTCATTGGTCATAATGATCTTATCTGGGTCTGCTTCCCTTCTTATCTTCCATTCACATCTCATCTTCCAGATCAGGCGAGCGGATTCAGATGTTACTATTCGGAACATCCTGGTTCTTGCTTCTTCATTTTCTCCCATCTCTGTTTCAGGCTTGGCCAGGTTACATCCTAAGATCAGTCCAAGGTTTAGTGGGCTCCATCTTATTCCTTGTTTCTCGCACAGGTTCTTGGTGAGTTTCCATACCTCTTTTTGGCCTGATGCTTCGCATTGCGTAAGTATATGTTCCAGGTTTTCCTCATCATTGCACACGTGGCATTGACTCCTCATTTCGTAATTTGGGATTTTTGTCCAGTATCTTCCCACTTTGTACGCATTATGGGTTGCCTTCCATAGGAAGGCTCTTGTCTCCTTTGTCAGCGTCTTATCCTTTAGGGCTCTCCATATATTCTTGTCTGTCGGTATGTCTCCATTTAGGTCCTTTATTGCCCATCTTATTCTGTCTAGGTTTATTTTCGTGCCCATTCTTGTTCGGGGTGGTGTTCTCTCCAATATTCCTCTATACAGTAGGGCTTGGGACATTTTGCTTAATTTCGCTCCCAGTGTGTGGTATCCTCTTGCTTTAGTGAGTGTTTCGTTTATCTCATTTTTGTTCTCCATTTTTGCTCCTCTTTTTGCTAGCTCGTCGGCTTTCTCATTCCCTATTAGGCCGCTGTGGCCTTTTACCTTAGTCATAATTGTTTGGCCTATCCTCTGTCTCATTTTTGAGGCCGCCGCTTGTAGTATTTCCTTGTTATCGGTACCTATCCATCCGTTGTCTTCCCATTTTCTCAGGTGTTTTGTCAGCCCTTCTATTGTGATTTTTGAGTCGCTTAGTATTTCTAGGTGGTCTTCAGGGTCGGCCTGTTGTGTGGCTATCAGTACAGCAAGTGCTTCTCCTGCATTGTTCAATTGGTCTAGTTGGGCTGGTACCCTCATTGCAGTGTTCCGTGGGTTGTTATCCCCATACCATACTCCTGCTCCAGCTCTTGCGTTTTCATATCCGTTATTTTCACAGGATCCGTCAGTGTAAACCTGCACCCATTTTGTGGGTCCTATTTTGTGTCTTTGTTTCTCTCTGTTGGGGTCCATGGTGTTTTGTTCTTTATTTTCCGTGTTCACAAAGACTCTGAAGCTATCTTTTATAGTTGTGTTTGTGTGTATGTTTTTTTCAAAGAGGGTGGATCCTCTGGCTTCCAGTGCGTTACTTATCCCTTCGTTTATTTGCTCATATCTTAGATCATTTAGGTTTAGGGGATTCCATTCTTGGCCAAGTTGGCTTATGAGTTTTCTTGCGCTGATGCCATATTTGTGTGGGTTTTTACATCCACTTTCCCTCATTTTCTTGCAGCTCATGCATTTGCAGTTTCTTCTTGGTTTGTGTGTTCTATTTAGTGTCTGGTTTGTCTGTTTTATAAGTTCGAGTATGTCTTCAACTGTTTTTATTTTGTGGCTCTCTCTCTTGTCAGGTTCTGCTGACCTCAGGGGCTCAGTCTACTGGGTGAATCCACCTTACGGCTATTCACCATGCACAAACACAGAGCACCGGAAGTAGCGCGAGGCGTAGGAGACCGAAGCGGGGTGGGGGGTGGTGCGTGGAAGAGTGCTGGTAGCACCGGTGGGTAAGACGAGTGCCAGGGAGGGTGAAGGACGAGGGCCGGGGGTTGGTGCAAGTCCCGGGGATGCAAGAGAGTGAAACAAGCGAGCGCCGGTGGGCGAGCGAGTCCCGGGAATCAAGAGAAATTCAGACAAGGGGACTTAGCGAGTCCCGGGGATAGAAGCAGAGCCGGGGAAGTTGAATAGCCAAAAGGGGAAAGAGTTGAGATAAGATAGCGGGGAAAGGAAACGATTAAGTCGAAGAGGAGAGAGCCGGGAACAAAGAGTTGAGAGAACTTAGAGTAGAAAAGAGAAGAGAGGACAACAAGAATGGATTAAGAGTACGAGATGAGTAGAGACGAGACAGAGGGTCGAAACGAGACGAGTACGAGAAAAGAAGCAAGTAAAAAGTAATGAAACCGGGACATGCGAGAGACGAAACAGAGACGAGAACACAACAGACAAGACGGGGTTACGGTAATATCAAGACTAGAGTACCTACTTACTACTCTGCGCCTTATATACTACGTAGTACATATGGCCTGGGGGTCAGGCCCGGGTTCCAGCAGCGGGTCGCGGCGCTGGGGCTTGGAATGAGACCCGGGGGTTGCGCGGAACGGGGCGAGGTTAAGACATGTCACGCGGCGTGGAGGTCTCGCACTGGGAACGCAGAGACACGCGGTGGTAGTGCAGTGAGGAGGGAGCAGGAGTGGGGCGTGGCGTGCGGAGGTTGGCGGCAGTGATGCGTGATCATAATGCATGATGGGGGTCTCGGCGCGGGCCGGGGGTGACGGGTGGTGCCGGCGCTGGTGTGATGTGATAGCCGAGACCCGGCGCTGATGTGGCGGTCACAGCGGTGATGGCCGGGGGGTGCCGCGAGTGGCGGTAGCTGTGGCGTTGATGGCCGGTGATGGCCGGTGATGGCCAGGGGAGTTGGCCGGGTAGCGGTCCGGGCCCGGGACGGTTGTGGGGGTGGTTTTGGGAGTGCTGGAGTCCCAGGGCCGGGGCTGAGTCCTGGGGGTCGGTAGCGGGTTGTGACATCTCTGACATTTTGCTGTTGTTGAGTTGAAGCCTGGACGCTTTGTGCCTATCAGTCCAGTGTGGTACCACATCGGCATGTTCATCCTTGTTTTTGGTTCCAGTTTTGTAGGTGGCAGATCCACTCCGTATTTTTTTGCTGTTCTTATCATCCTCTTGAGAGATCCCAGGAGGCCTTTTCCCCCTTCTCTTGTGTCTACTGTTAGTGTCTGTAGGAATATGTTTTGGTATGTTCTGTCCTTTCTTATTTTCCATTTTTTGTTTAAGTTAGCTTCTATAAGCTTATCCACGATTTTTGCCCATGTTGGCCTTGTTTCACTTATGTCCAGGTATTGTTTAGTCTTCATCAGTTCTATCGCTTCATTTCTAGCCTCTAGGTTCAGGAGTTTTTTTCCACCCTGTTCGATTGATCTGTGTAGTGTTTCTAGTCCTACTGTCAGGTGTGTTATCCCTCCCCATATAAAATTTCTTATTATTCTTGTTAGCCTTTGTTCCACTTCTGGTGGCATTCCTTGTACACACGTGCAATACTGGGTGTGTCCTCCAACTACCATGCCTACTATTAAGCAGCATCCGTCTATCATGGGGTGACCTTTATCCCATCTTTCCAGGTCTTTTGTGATTTTTTCTAGTGTGGGTGTCCATACGCTTGGGTTGTCCACTCTGTTTCCAATGAAGGCCCCTAGGAGGCGTGTGGCTTCCCCTTCTTTAGTGATCTTTATCTCTTCTGGAATCCATATACATCTCTCTGATGATTTCCTTGTTTTTAGTAGGGTCTGTCTATATAGTTCATTCCCTACGGGTACTATTGCTGTTTTTGGGGTGTTGAACTTACCCCTGGATGCACTGCACCATTTTGTTAGTGTAGGTCGCTTATGTTGTCTTCTGCTGATAGGTAGACTGTCGTGTCGTCAGCAAAGAGTTTGGCGATTAGACGTCCTGTTTTTCCTTCAATTTCTATTCCTTTTAGAGGTGAGTCTCTCAGCATTTGGGCCAGTGATTCTATTGCTAAGTTGAAGAGAAGGCAGGACATTGGGTCCCCTTGCCTCACTCCTCTGGTGACTTTGTATGGGGTACTCTTTTCCCCGTTAATAATCACTGTTGTTCTAGCTTCTTCATACAGTGTTTTTACTAGGTTTGTAAACTTATCTGGAAAGCCGAAATTTTTGAGGGCGGCCCATAGGAAATTATGTCTTATTTTATCGTAGGCTTTTTCTTGATCTAGACATACTATCATTCCATTTATGTCTTTGCTTTCTCCCCATTTTAGGATTAGGCTTGCCAGTTCTGTCTGGTCCTCGATCCGTCTTCCTCTCATGAAGCCAGCTTGATCCTGGTGGATAATTCCTGGTGTCACCTCGGTGAGTCTGTTTGCCAGGACCTTTGTGAGGATTTTATAGTCCGTATTTAGGACTGTGATTGGTCTGTAGTTCCCTATGTCTGTTCTGTCACCCTTTTTGTATATAGGGCATAGCCAGCCATCCGCAAATCCAGTTTCAGGGTCAAGACCAAAGTTTTCTATGTCGTTATATAAGATTCTCATATGGTCTACTATGTCGAAGGTGGACTTCTCCTTTTGTTCTTCTTCTTGCTGGGCGTTTTGCTTATTTGTCTTTTTTTCTTGTGCTTTTAGAAGGATCTTCCAGATCTCCTGCAGGATTCCATCTAGCCCTGCTGCTTTCCCATTTGGTAATTTCTCTATCGCACTTTTGACTTCGTCATTTGTGATATTCTTTTTCATGGTTTTTTCGTGCTCCTTTTCTATTCTTTTTTTGATATGCTGCAGGACATCCCTTACATTTTGTTCATGTTTGTGGGGGTCCATTTCTTGGTCTTTATTCTGAAGGTTTTCATGGTACGTGCCTGCCAGGTTTGCCATCTTGTCTGACCTTCGTACCAGTGGGGTTCCTGGTCTTTCTTTGTTCCGTAGGGCTATTATGGTATCCCTCTAGGTCGCTTCTTTGTTCGCATTTATCCATGGTTTACGTAGCACTTCTCCTTCTATGAAGAACTTTGTTTCTGTGTTGTCTCTCAAGCAGCTGTGTTTCTAACTTGATGCAGGGTCCTTATCAAAAAGATACTTGAGCTCAAAGCAATGTTAGGAAAGTCAAAATGGAAAGTTATTTTGCTAAGTGATGAAGACAAGACAAAGGTTGGAAATATTCTCAAGAGTATTGATGAAGGAACAAAAACATTTATTGTATGTGTTATATATACTGAAACACTTTAATGTTGACACCACATCATTTTATCAGATTGTTATCAACTTGAAGATTGAAAGAAACACAACTTCTTTGAATACCTCTGTTGGTGTATGTTATTTCAGAATTTCATAGGATATATTGAACTCAGTTTCATCCAGCTGCTCAGATTGAATGAATGGCATGCATCAAAAAGGGCA
>JAGGAQ010006617.1:0-10751 GCA_017657225.1 Termitomyces sp. T69sscA
CCTGTCTAATACAACTTTGGATTTCCCTCTGCTAGTTGTGTGATTGAGCCGCAACTCCCGGAGGTCGCCCTTACAGCAAAGTTCAATTCTCTGGGTGACTTTGTCGACGTGATCACACACTTTGGCTGCGTTGAGACCCAGGCCCTTGAGGGCTTGAATGAACTCAGGGACCAAAAGCCTTCTTTCAATGGCTTCATTGATAAGTTTCTGACTGACACGCTTTGGCTCGAGACCCTGTGTTTTCAATGATATCCCAACTCTCATCACTCCTTCCTGGCTCCACATAGGCACTATCAGTCCTGATCGTAGATCCAGAAGCTTGAGAACTCTCAACATGTTAGTCATGAATGAAGAGTTTGATGAAGAGGTACGATTATATTTGATCAAATGAACTAGACAGTGAAATGAACGGAACCCTGATGGAGGGTGGATAACTGGATGTTAAACTGACTGCCATGATTGAACAAGCTGTGTTCAACTTACTGTGCTAACGAGCCTTGCTGATGGACAATATCCTGGTATTGCAAGCTTGTCAGGAAACTGTGGGAAGCAAGAAGAAAAACTTATTGAGTGCTGTGATGGGGTGACCCTACATGCTGACAAACAAACGTAAGGTGCGGTGATGCAAACACTACTCTGCAGTGCTCAGATGAGGAACAAACTGTGGTGCGCTGTGGTAGAGCAACTGTGGTCTTACCTAGGGAGACTGAGGTGGCAGTTGAGGTGCAAGACCATTGCATGACTGAATCATGCAAAACCGTCGCATGAATGGAAAAAAAAATACTGAGTGAGACAAACAAGCCCTACTGCTTCCAGCCTAGCTACTGCCAAACAATGGCTCCAGACCGGAGGCTTGCGACTCACTCATGTGGGTGATGAGGGCTGGGTGGATCGGAGCTTGCCACTCAGAGGCCTCCAAAAATGCTCCCTACCCTTGGAATCTGCATTTGCGTTGATTCTGTTCCAGTTTAGCTCCATGATAATGATCAGCCATGATATCTTCATATCCAACATGCCTTCATAGATGCCACTGAAGACATTGACAGTGAAGTCTCTTCTGATGTAATTGTCACCACCCACCAACCCTAACTCTGGTCACAAGCCCCAGAGCATGCACTGACTGGCCTGCTACACTCACTACCATGACCACCACCCACGAAAATTCCCTTGGCCATCACAGCCCATCACCACCACATTGCTGCCCATTCTGGCAGTCTCCAGTGCTTTCCCTGGTCTTCACAAACACTTCTCCTGATTATCACTGGCTCTCCATCATGCATTATGACTCCATCATTCTACACATCATTCTTCCACCTCTCTGCCCATCATTCCATCACAGCCATGCA
This sequence comes from Termitomyces sp. T69sscA, assembly GCA_017657225.1. NCBI lineage: Eukaryota > Fungi > Basidiomycota > Agaricomycetes > Agaricales > Lyophyllaceae > Termitomyces > Termitomyces sp. T69sscA. The sequence continues at coordinate 1,347 of JAGGAQ010006617.1, forward strand.
TTATTCCATCACACTCCACATTATTTGTGCACTTTGTCATCTCACTGCCTCTCTGTGACCCCCTTCACTTGAAGTCCCAACGTAACACCTCTTCTTTGGGAGCATCTTTTATGTTGCATGATCACAGCCAACACCTGTCCCCAGGACTCACCTTCAGCCCTGGTGCTTGACTCTTGCTTCTTTGTACATCAGGGCTGGGTGTGAGTCCTAGAGACAGAGGGGGCAGGTTGCTGATGATGAGTAGCAGAAGCAGCCAAGTCCCAGGGTTGTTTGTGGAGGGCATGAGGATTAGCTGAGCCAAGACAATGTAGACCTGGAGGTGTTTCATCTAATTTTGGAGGCACAGAGGGTGGCTCAGGCAAATGTGACACCTAGAGGCAGTTGGGCATGTTTGGAGTCCCCAATGCTGGCATGGTGTTGAATGCAGGGCCTAGTGAGTGGTTGGCTGAGGCTTTGTGTCAGTACTGACCCAGTTTCCAGTGCATCTTCTGTGTTCATTGTGGAGACCTGTACAACTTTGAGGCACCAGTAGTGGGGTCCCATTGTGACTCTCAGTTTGTCTGTTGTGCCATTCAAAGCACAAGTGGTGTTTTGTGTTGAGATTGTGGCATGACTCTTGTAAACAACTGCTTTTCATTGTTGAATGAGACAACATTGGTAGGATGCTTGGTGAAATAGTGTCACTTTCTGCAGAGAAGACAGACCAGGATGTTGTCTTAAAAAAAAAAACAGTAGGAATTTTCTCAAAGATGTGTTGCACTGGAAAGGAACATCTAAATGGTATGGAGTTCTGAGAAATTTAGAATAAGGTAAAGAAAAAGATCTCCTCCTGTTGTCAACCAGAGCACAATGTGACTGTAGAGTGACATCAACCCTAGAGGCATATCTCTGCCAGTTGAACAAAACATTAGCCATCAAGATATCCAGACATGCTTCCCACTGGAACTTGTACATACCACAAAGTATAAGAGTCTTCAAAGTCCTCTACCTGCTTAAAGAAACCAAGAATGTTTTCATATTCAAGAGTGTGGTTCATGGAGAATGAGTTGATTGAATCAATGTGGCCACATCCATCTGGAGCATCGTCCAGAAGCCTCAAGGAAACATAAGGAACTGACACAAAGGTGAGTATCATCATTACCCTAAATTGAGATCATCTTTGCCAAGTCCAAAAGCTATACTTTTTCTGGATATCTGTGGTCAGCACTCAAAGGCTGGACAACCTTTGTATGTTACATCTGGGCAGAGTTTTTTTTACTTGATCTATATAATGCTTGGTGAAAAAATGAGACAGACAGTTATGTATATTAAGAAGATGAGTAGTAGGAATGAAAACTTCTCTTGCTTCCTTCAAAGATTGCTCAACGGGATTGTTCATCTTCATACTCCCAAGCAACCTGGAACAAATTGAACTGTCATCTCTGTCCTTGTCCTTCAATATCTGTAACTCATGCTCATTTCTCCTCTTTAGCTGAGCCTGACAAGACATAATCTCTCTTAGCAAAGCAGCTGGGAGAGGAGCAAAGAGTGCACATCACTTGAGAGGGGGTCTAATGTCCATATTAGTCAGTTGGGGCATAAATGTGTTTTTGACTTCAATCATTCGAAGAATGCTGTTATTATTGAACTCTCTGGTATTGAAGTTTTTGTAGATACAGACAGCTAGAGGCAACTCTGTTTGCATATGATGGTCAGACTCACCTTTCATTTATTTCTTTTCTTTTGTTTCCTTTCTCTTATTCTATTTGTTGTATAACATATGACAAATGCCACTATCCTCATGTTTGCAGCACTTTGCTGCAAACCTTATCTGGATACTTACTTACATTACATACACAAACAGCTTTTTTTTTCTCCTCAGTTGTCTCCACTTGTTGCGACATTCTGAGGGGTACGTAATTACTTACATATCATTTCATTGTATCTAATGAGCTATCATAGTTTGATTACTTACAGGTATATAATACAGTTGTCTCCACTCATTGCAACATTTTGAGGGTTTGATTACTTACAAACTCAAACCAAGTGATGTCATCAGGCAAGCTAATCCTTCCTTTTCAATCAAAGTCATTGAGAATAGAGCTGGAAAGACCCACATCTGTGTTCTGTGAGTCTGGAGAAGGTACAAGAGCATCAGTTCTCAAAGGTGGACATTCTGCAAGCTGAGTTAATCAGTCTGGGCAGTAAGAGAGGATTTTTTGGAAGAATGTGAAGACAACATTATATAGTGAAAGGTGCAGAGACAAATGTTATTTAAAATGAAATGAAATATTAGAGACATTCAAAGCTGAACAAATTTTGCAGCCACATTTCATATTTTGTATTTGATGAATGAGGTAATTATAGAACTTAAATGTCTAACAAGTCAAATGTCACAGGTTAGTACTATAATAGATACTTGCATTGAAGTACACCAGTAGGGAAAATAATGACAACTTACTCTGATTAAACTGTACATAGGTATGTGGCAAACCAAATGATAGGCTCAAAAAAATTGACCAGATCATGTTTGAGTATGGTATTGTAGCCAAATACTACTATAAATGGACAAATAATCTCACCATCCAAAAATATCCAAGCTGGACTAACTAACCCTCCTTATATGACAAATTTTGCATGTGACCACCCTGTGGATTTGCATGCAAGCCAGCAATAAGTAAAACACATGGAAGCATGCCACACTGGAGAGGAATCACTACAGTCACACTTGCCAAGGCTTGCTTAGATTTATTGTCTTTACATCTGGCTTTTATGGCTAAGAAACTAAAGAGATCAAACATGTTGGTGCTGCAGTTGTTACCTGGTGTTGAGGATTAGACTTGCACAACAATCAACAGGTATTTCCATTTTTGAATTTACCTCCTCAAGCATGTTTAGCCACAACAATCGTGTGTTTACCAGTCTTTGTTATTCTTTCCAGTATAGTTTTTCCTGTACACAAATAGTAACCCTCAGTCAACCACATTATTGCGAGTGACTGAGGGTGAGTCTCTAAAATATTACCTTCTGACTATGTACTCATACCTACCTGTAGACCAAATACTTGTTATATTCTACAGGTAATAAAATCTTAGTCAACTACATTATTGCAAGTGACCAAGGACTAAATACTTGTCATATTCTACACCTGGAGGCCATAATCTCACACTTATATAAGCAGGTTTGATTATGCCTCAGCCGCAGTTATGACCTTCAATTTCACCCTCAAGCCACCATTCTGTCTGTCTTGTGGAAGCATTTACAGCCATACATTGAATTCATCATGTACAAAAGTCTCCCATAGTCCCTGATTTCAACTTGATGGGGCTGGATCTTGCAGGCACTAAATCTATCTTGCCAACTCTTATGTCATGCCCATTGACGTTTATTGTGGCTCATGTTCATAACCTCTGTATAAGGCCAAAAGTGCCCTTGGACATTATGGTTATTATCTTATATAAATGCACCGCTATTTGACACCTGGCTGTGACAATTACAAACTATCCCAATACTTGCCCCAACAGCCCATACACTGATATTGCTCAATATCAGGAGAGATTGCCATACTTGAGGTGAAGGAGTACATTCATGACAGAAATAAATATCAACAAGCACAACAAAGTTGTGTTTGGCAGTAACTTGTACATGGAGCAAGAATGGATATGCCTCTATAGAGGCAAGGATTGTTTTCCAAGTTGATATGGTGTTTATCCTCTTCTGTGTTGGCCCATAATAGCCCACATGTGATATGACTTTCACCTTTGCTCGGCATGTGCAGGCATCTCTTACATTGACATCTTACATATATCAACTTCAATCACCTTTCTACTTTTCTCAATGCCAATCCAATCCAATCCAATCCAATCCAAGTCTTGACCATGGTTGATTTGATATGTTTTGTTTTATACACAATACTATCACTAAGTTAGCTTGGTATGCTTGGTAGGCAATATTGGTACACACTTCAGTTTTTCACTTGTTTATATCACAGTGGCTTTTGCTCAGCGTAGATATCTTGCAAGCCCAAAGAGCAGCTGGATTCCCAGAATGCCAGCAAGAATTGAGGCAACAACACAAGCAGAGATGGAGCTGTATGCATCATCTATCAGTGTACCAGGACCAACTTGTCTATGGAATTGAAATGTCCCAATCAATGCTGTTCATAATTCAGAATACTAAAGCAGAATCAATACAACAAAATGTAGAGACAGAACCACTCAGCGATTAATCAATGAATGACCTTGCAACTTGATTGCAACAAGGCCAAATTGCATGGAATAAAAATGAAGGACTTTTGATTTCTCAATGAACTGATCTGCACCTAGCAGCAAATTTGCAGAGTGATTTCTAGTAAGTCATTAAACAATTTTGGATGACCTAGCATGGTGTCCTCATTAATTATATAGTCACGTCCTTGTGTGAAAGGCTTTCCTTTACATAACTATATCCCCAACTTTCTTACATGGGTAAGAGGATGGGTTCTCTGTTGAGCTTGAATGTCCTCTTGCCCTGCCAACCTTGTACTATGTCATGTGTCTTCCATAGAGTTTTCTAGAACTTTCTAGAACAAGCTAGTTGAGATGTGTCATTATCACCACATTGTTGTCTCCCAATGCTCTGCACCTTAAGGAGTACTAACATGATTATTGGCACAGGATTGTGGACTAGTGGTCAGAGTGCCCATGATCCACCTAGTGCTCTTCAAGGGCTGGTGTTTGAATCCCACAACAAGCCACTTCTTTTTATTCTATTTACTTATTTCTTTATTTTCTTGATTTCCAAAGATTAATTAACACTGCCACAGTGCTCTGGCAACTGCCATCAGAATGATGGTGGTGACAGTTTCATGAATGTTACCTTACTTTTTGATAAGTTGACACAACAAACAGCTTGACTGGTGCTACTAAGCATTGCCCAAGACTGACTTGACACTTTACTATATGTAAGATGGTTGGTTATTGTTTACTTACTTGGTTCACCGCTTTGGCAACTCTTGATCACCAACGGTGAACTCACTTAGCACTTTACTATTTAAACTGTACTTACTTGCCTTTGAAATACAAGTTACTTTCCACTCTCCGCCTCTTACACCTTGGGCTTCAAAGCTCAAATTCTAGTTCTTTCTCTACTTGTTGCTAGAGTGCTGCTTGCACCTTGTTTTGCCACTGGTAGTATGCCAGTGTTTAGTACTTATCATGCACTTAGAAATTACAGCTGGCCTCTAGCACTTAGTACCACCACTAAGCACCTCTGTTCCTTTTGCCACTACTTTTGCTAACATTGTCTGCTGAGACTCTGCCTAGCTCTCTCATAGCGAGCCTGACACTATCCCTTACTCTACATGCCTAGGGGCTGCCTACCCAGGCACTTCTTGGCACATTTTGGGCATCATCACTGTGCCTTCTGTTTTGTCACCTCTCTCTCTGCATTAAATACCCACCAGTATCCCACTATGTTCTTATCCTTTGAGACTGTAGACTTCTCCACCAATTCAAACACACTTTGATCTTCCATCATCCTAAGCTCCTCATCCATTGCTGATTTTGAGAGGTCTTGTCAGGGGACTTCCATTTTTTGGTCTACACTAACTTCTATAGAACAATATATACAATAAGTCCTTAGTGTCAGAAAAAATAGTGGAAACAACTAAATTGACCTATAGAACAATATACACAATAAGTCTATAAGCAAAAATTAAGTATCATGAGAATAATAAGTAGCTATGTAACTCACCCTTAGTGTCAGACACAATAGTGGAGACAACTAAAAGTGATTATGGTTGCAGACAATCAATGACAAAAATAAAATAAAATTTGAGGAGAAAAAGAAAACATACCACCATACAGTGGCAATGTAAGTATAGAAAAATAAAATATCACATAAAACAAGAAAGTAATTCCAGCATCATCTCATTAAGTCTCCATCTAACAACTTCTCTTTGAGGCACTTCCCTACATTCCAGCCCAACTCTTATGCCACTCCCTGGGACCCCTGGGGCTCACTCTAGACCTCTGGAGATCTCTGGAGATCTCCAGAACTTCCTGCACTTCTCTTTTGAGCATTATCCATCTATACAGTTGTTCTCATGCCTCTGCCACCTGCTGATGCACTGCACCAAGCAGCAAGGATCCTCAGACTTGTTCTTTTCATATTCTACTCTGCTTGGTGATTAGTTACCATTGTATCTGTAAGGAGAGCACTTACATCTGTGGAACTCCTTTCACAGAGCTAGCAAGCACTGGTGACAAGTGGAAGTTAAGCAGGCATAGAGACAAGCAAGAGTCAGACAAGGGACTGGCAGGGCTTAACCAGAGTATGTCTTCAGTACATGCATGCATTTATTGTGGCAAATAGCCACATTTAGTGTCCAAAACTTGAGATACAGATACCTTCAAGTTCAGGAACAGTATTGTCTTTGTCTCCCAACAATGGTCAAGTGAAATGTCACACCTACCAATTTGATGGCAAGGCAGAGTCCAACATCTCTTTGACGTGTCTTCAGAACTAGGGCTCTGGTGTCATACCTGATCCAAAATTTTCTGAAAAATCAAAAATTGATGCAGGCCTATAAGGCCTGTGTTACACAATCAATAGCTAGTGTCTTGAAAATTTATACAAAATTTTAACTTGATTTTTTGACATACACCAAGGAAAAATTCTGTATATCTTCTACTACAATGTTTAAGCACTCTACTAACTACTGCAAGACTACTGTCAAAATTCAGTGACATATCACTCCTTTGATTGGTATTTGTTAAACATTTCTCAAGCTGAGTGTTATTTAAAAAACAATAGAAACCTAATATTATACACTTGTATTTGCATAATTTACAATTATTCATACCAGGACAATCATGCCCATCTCTTCCAGCATCCAAACAAACTTTCTAGTTGAAACCCTTTCTACTTGGAGGCAAGACTGTAAAGAAGTCTGATGTTTCTGATGGACCAACATCCAACAACTTTACACATCTATGTGAATGTTACAAGTAATTCTGCAAAGGCAAGAGTGCTTGATTTGGGTTCAAATAATGGTGTTATTGCACCTTCTTCAACTGTATATACCACCTGTAGATCTTATACTAAAACATCATTCATAGGAGTCATCCATAGCCTTACAAACCCCACCACCACTGACATGAGGCATTTGAGCTGTTTGTGCTGGAAGCCCTGGGGAGCCCAATTTATACTCTATCTATGCCTGTGAGCTCATCCTGATTCTCATTCTTTTTCATAGCAACACCTATGCACTATGTAGTTTGTAGTTGTAATTCTAAGTATTCACTCTGTTTTGATTTATCTTACTCAATGAAAGAACATGAATAATTTGTAGCAAGAAAAACAAGTTTCAAGTACTAGATTCAAAATAAAACAGTGTCACCACATTGGCCTTCATTTTTTTTCTTGAGTAAAAAGTAAATCACGCAATATCCAAAGGTCACGCACAAGGTGTCATAGGTGGAGAAGAACAAGGAGCGTTAGAGATCAACATGGAAAGACTTACCCACACTCTCAAGGTGGCAAAAGAAGACACCTGACCACACATGTTATGACATCACATGCAGCTATGTTGCAAATGTTGAGAGGGATTGACACCACATCAATTCTGAGAACAATTATTGCCTCTATAGAGGCGTCTCCATTCTTGTTCCATGAGTATGTCCCTGCCAAATACAATTTTGATGTGCATGGCAATACTTCTGCTTCAAAGGTATTCCCACCTCGGACTTTGCACAATTAGATGCATTCAGCCTCAGTATTTGTAATTGGGGAGCAGTGAAAAGGACTGTTTCAATATCTCCAAACCAGCCATTACTGAAACAAATGGTGAGAGAATTGTGTTCAAAGTCCAATAGGACAATAATGAATGAGCATCTTGGATGTGTGCAAGGAAGGTCACAGTCAGCGCAGGGAGGCAATGATAAAGTCTTGGATTAGATCACATGAGGAACTGGAGTTCAACATAGAGAGTTTTAATTGTGTTTGTATGGACAGAGTAATACTACTTGCTCACCTAGAGTTCAACATAAAGAGTTGAACTCCATGTGGGCAGCTACGATCCAAAAACTCTAACGTTTGTCAATGTTAGCATCTGCAGGTCCAACAATAAGATGAGATCAAGAAATAATTTGGTGAGTGTGAGGGTGCACTTTTGTCACTCCCACTTGATGAGATCTTCATTTCCTGTTGACTCTTAGTGCATTGTGGAAATTTTCAAATGCTTCATGTGGTAGGGCCTTTGTGAAAATGTTGGCAAGCATATCTTTTGTAGAACAGTAATGAAGATTGATTTCCTTTGATTTGATGTGCTCACATAAGAAATGATGCTGTATACTGATGTGTTTTGCTTGTGAGTGTGCTACTGGGTTTTGAGCCAATGCAATGCATCCCTGGTTTTCTGTGTGAATGACTGTGGCCTGCAGCTGATGGTATCAAAGGTCCTCAAGGAGAACTCGTAACCAGATGCCTTCTTTGGTGGCATTTGATGCTGCCATATATTTGGCTTCGACTGTTGACAGTGTGACCATGGGTTGCTTCTTTGCTGACCACAATATGGACCCTCCTGCCACATCAAACATGAGTCTGCCAATGGAGCAACGTGAGTCAATGTCTTGTGCCCAGTTGGAGTCAGTCCAGCCAATGAGGTTGATCTTCTTGCTCCCACTCCTTCCAAACACTAATGTCATATTCACAGTGCCCTTCAAGTAGCGTAAGACATGTTTTGTGACTTCCAGGTGAGTTTTCCTGGGATTGCTGCCATACTGTGAGATAACTCCAACAGAGTATTGGATGTTGGGGCGCATTTTGGTGGCATACAACAGCACGCCAACAATTTCTAGGTATTTCAAGCCATTCACAAATTTTAAGTATTCCAAACGCTTGTTTTTGTTTTTTGGTGATTTCGAGGTGGATAGGATTTGTTTGGCTGTGGAGGGCATGGAGACAGGCATGCATTCAGACATGCCAAACTGTGTGAGAATTTTGTGAATGTATGCTGTCTGATTTAGGGAAATGGTGTGTGATGGTCTGTACCACTTAATCTGGATGCCTAGAATATATTGAAGCTCCCCTATGTTAGAAAGCAGACCATATACTGATGGATCTAAGTAGATCACGTAAGTTTAAATCCTCAGTCTCATATAATCGACTGTATTTCACTGTACCTAAGTAGATCACGTAAGTTTAAATCTACTCGGATAGTAAGTATCAGTGTGTGGCAAGAGTAAAGTTTGGTTACTCACCCTCAGTCTCGTATAATCGACTGAGGGTGTAGTCTATCTATGGCATGTATTTATAGGTTTCTGTAACAATGGTAATTATCAAGGTCTTTTGGCGCGGTGGCCATGTCAAAGCGTCCTAGTGCAGTGGCCATCCAACAAAGGAGTATGTGTGGTGGCACTTACACAATCGTCGTTTGTCCAACAC
>JAGGAQ010006618.1:0-10741 GCA_017657225.1 Termitomyces sp. T69sscA
ATCGGGATGGGAGACAGCCTTACCTTTGGGACGAGCTCGTGAAGTTACGGGTAGAGATGTCGGTTGAGCATGCGCAGAGTGGTGATGACGATCCGAAGGGGCTGTTGTCGTTTCTTCTTAGTAGTGGAAGCTGACATCTTTCTGAGGTCCTTTCCTGAGCAGCTCTGAACCGAGATATCTCGAGCATCTAATTTCGTAACTATAACATACTACTCTTATCATACTCACTTCCTATTGACGCGTGTTAACGCTCTCTAGTCATCCAATTTTGTCTACTGAGAGTATAAGGAATTAACGTACCCTCAGTGCGAGAAAACTACAATAGCAGTAGCTAGTAGCGGGACCCGCAGGTGTCAATGATAGAAAGACTGTGAGAGATGTAGCCGGTTTCACACTTCTCTATGTCCGAAGAGAAAATACTTTGAAGGGAACCACCGACTATAGAATCAATCATAAAAGATAATTTTTGAATGGTTCTAGTGACATCTCGATGTGTAGTATCTTTGACAAATGGTTTAATTTGAGATAAAAGAAAAAAAGATATAGGCGTTATGATTGAAGGTTTCAGCTCATAGATGACAGTTCGAAAGGCGATACTCGTAAAACAGAGTCTTGATAAGAGTCTGTTGTTTACTTTGGAGCAAGCCCGTTCTGTGCAAGTTGGTTCGTCGTTCCCGCAGCTAAACTAACGTCAGTGTATGTAATACAATAGATGGAAAGGCAACACTTGCGGATATTGGTGAGAACACCTTTTACAGAGAGATTCTTCAGGTTAGTGCGCATAGTAGCGGGGGTAACTCGTCCCTTCGAAGAAATGAGAGAGGCGACCAAACCTGAGACGAGAGGGGTAGCCTGTATTTCTTTAGTTCTCACTGATACTGCGATGTTAACGATCTCTGATGCCTACCATGGAAGTTCCAGAAAGCATTTTGAAGGCCTAGAAGTTGGAAATTTTGATCGTTACTTGAAGCTTGTATCAAACTATCGTCCTTACCGTGGGTCCAGTATACCATGCACTGAGGATGCTCTCACCTGGAGCAAAGAGTGTAACGACTGATCCGAAGTTGGAAAACGAGGCACGGGCGTCAGCGATATTGCTTGCGCCAACACAAATGGCGCCGGGAGCACGAGCAGGTGATTTATTGCTTGAATCAATATTATCGTTTCCAGCAGAAACCTGAAGACTGTCCAGCATGGCACATTTGCAACTTTCGCTTACTTACAACGGCATGCACTCCTATGGCTGTAAGCTGTGGACCATGTAAATGAGTATAAACCAGTTTTCCAAGAAGGACGAAGGTTTACAGAGGTAACGGCACTGTCAAGTGCGGTGGATATACCCCCGCCCAGCGACATTGACGCGACAGATGGACGACGAGAGGTCTTGGCCTGGTTATAAACCCAGTTGATTCCGGATATACTTCAGATTCTAGGTTAGAGGCAGATGTGACGAGTCAGAAGCCTTCCTCACATATCAGAAGTAGCGCCGCGGCTACGAGTAGATGGATTTCAGGACCTTGTGGAAAGATTTGAAGCCTGTATACATACCCTTCATCACTCATGACCTTGACAGCAATGATGCTAGCTGCCCTTGCGACTCCGATGGTACGACCTGCCGCAGTACCACTGTAGATATCAACGTCAGAAACATGATTAGAACCTTGCCAAGCAAATGTCTGACGCGCAGTGGGTTCCATGACCATTTCCGTCCGCTGATGCGTATCCACCAAAGGTCGCGCCCCATCGTGCACGCCCTCCAAATTCGTTCTACGCGTGGAATTGTCAAAATGCGCGCCAAGGACCATGCGTTGAGACTTACATGCTTCAGATAAACACCTTGCAGAATTTTGGTCAATAAATCGGGTTTTAGAAACTGAATTCTTACCGGTGTCTGAAATTGGATTGAGTCTACAGCCTAAGTCAGATAAAGAGTAGCTCACCAATGACATAGATGTCGACACCAAGACCAGCAGTTGTATCGTGAACGAAACGAAAGTTGCGAAGTCTAATGACCAATTGGGGTACATCATGCGGCTAATTCATGTGACATACGAGGGGTTTTGGTTGGTTAGTTTTTTGACAGAGCTTAGACGAGCAAGTCCCCAAGGTGCATCAGTCCTATGTATCCATGCTTTAGCAGACAACTACGGCGGCAGAGTAAAGGAAATCAGACTGGGTGGTGACTAGTGAGATTTGTGCAATGCCATCCTCAGCAATAGAATCAACGTCATGATGTGCACGCAATGCATTGATTTGATCTTCGGTGAACTCGCCTTGCGTCTTCCAGTCAAGAAGCGATCATCTAAATCATAGGATGGAGCTGACCTGCAAACCCATTAATGATGGTCCAGTTGTGAGTTGTGATGATGTTTGTAGCATCGAAAAAATTTGACTGGTCCACGCCAGGCTTGAGCTTGACGATGTGCCTTCCTGAAGTCTCGCCATCGACCTTTTCTACTGAGATCAGAGATGGTGCAGCAATTGCCGGTGCAAATAATGCGACAGCGACAGCTAGATTGTACAAGTGCATCTGAACAAGCGCAGTCGTTGATAGTAGGAGTGACTACAGGTGAGAAGTGGGTTGGTCCACCCTTTTATACGTTGATATTCAATGCGCATGCTCGACTCCGATGTATGAGGTGTGTCAAATGCTGTGGAAACAGAAACAGAGTAGGAAAGTGCTTCTTCAATGTTTCTGCGTCAATTTACATGTCACGTTAAACGCATCATAAAGCGAGACCGAAGGCCGGAAGTGAGTGGATTACAAAACACAGCACGTCCATTCGATAGAATCAGGATTGTTGCACAGTACAGAAGACGAGTTGCTCTAACCCTCCTGAGAGTTTATTTTTCCGATGGAAAAAAAGAACATCATCGACGCGTATGGAAGAAAGGCTGTATGGGATGAAATCATGATAGTGGTAGATATTGTCGCCGGAGAAGTCTGAATCTTACTCGAATGCCAAATTTCAACTTTGTTAGCGCAACACCATTCAATCATCATTCATGAACCTTACAACGTTCTTCTTCAAAACTCTTCAACTTTGTCACGGTTTTAATGTACAAGGTTTTACCTACGTTTAAACAACATAGAACATTTCGATTCGGCGTCCACCATTATCCGATGTGAATCTATATACTCCGTTCATGTGAACAAGAATGACGTGCAAATAGAAAAAAGAAGGCAGTAGCCAATTATACCTTGACATCAGTACTCCAACGCATCACCAAAGCCAGGGACCGAGCGAAACAGTCAAGAATTCGGCACAGATAACAGATTTTGTCGTTCCTTTCGGCCAGAAGGAGGTTTTCGCTTGCCATCCAAAACCTATCAGAAACCGATAACGTTTAGAAGGACGAGACAACCGCAGGTGTATAGTCTTCGAACGAGGTATCAATATTTGGCATCGTGAGATGCGATATTACGCCAGGCTCATCCCTCCAAGCCAACTTGAGTGCCCTTCTCGAGGTTTCTGCGAGAGCGCTAGGACGACGGAATAAAAGACTCACATTACGCCAGAATCATCCATCTGGACACTCCTTTCCGATATCTCCTCCCCTCGACTTCACTCAACGGCAGCAACACGGATGAGTCCCCATAATAGTCCGGAGCTCCATGGATCGAAGAGATGATACAGCCATTACACAAAGCAAGGAATCTGATACAAGCGGCCTGATGGGCAAGGTATTTGAGACTTGCTTCTGGTGAGTGTGCATTCAGATGGGCCGCTCAGTGCCTGCCCTTTGTCCAACACTGTTCCTTCATGATTCGCCTGGTAATGGTTGGAAGCGCGGCTATATCCGGACCTTTGATGGAAGACTCAGAGTTTCACGTCCAATATCTTCCATCCATCGTCACGTTTTCAGGTAGTGAAACTAATTTCCAATCTTTCATCGTTTGAAACAGTGACGATGGTTACCGTCGCACAGCGAGATCCCGGACGATCGCGGAGTGGTTCGGAGAAGCGATTCTTGTGAGCTCGAGGCATGATGGCTTGTTGGACACTGATTTACCAGAGGACCGGACCTGATCTGTTTCCACTACCATTCATAACTCGCTTCGCACATTCCTTCTAGCGTCATCTCCCAGTTCCTCGTGACTCGTGAAATACTAATGTAATCTTTTCCCAGGATCTCAGCCACTTGACGCACGGTGGTCCTTGTCTCTTACAAAGTCTAGAATTCAGCAGGACTAGGTACTGAAGTAATCATCTTTCAGAGGCGGTGCTATCAGTAATCACATACCTGATGCCAAGAACTCAGCTCAAAGTCGTCACAGGGCCGGATGTCTGAAGTTGTCATTTTGATAGTATTGTACAGTGCCCATCCAAGTTTCAGACTACTGAAATTCAGCGGAAACTCTGCATCGTCAGTTTTGAGACTCTGGTCCGGAGAGTCAGAAGACACTGCAAGCCATCAACTCAGAAAACGTGCTCAATTTCATTCCCGGAACCTGATGTCGAAAAGACCGTTGAAACTGCCAGCAGCCAATTAATGACCATGACTGATAGGAATACCAAGCTCAAATGGTAATCGCACCGTTGGATTGATATTCCACCTTACTCAGAGCTTCTACATCGACAGACACAGACCCAATTGATTGCGTCTGGAAGGTTATCAGCGCGATGTCAATCATAGTCTCTGGGACTGCATGCATAGGCAGCCAGGAGACAATAAACGCGAGCCCAATGAAAGTGGATTCTAATAACAAATCAAAGGGGCCAGGCGATATACTCCGGAGGTGCGACGAAGCGCTCCAAAAGCTATGCTTGATTTTACAAGGATAGGCAACCAACCGCTCATTTCCCAGGCGCTGTTTGGGCCCACGGACCTAGCCAATCCGGAGAGAGGCGACCTGTACCCGACTCTTTGCGTGTACCTGTAAGACACAGCAGATAAGACAAAATGAATGAAATAGAGGAATCAGTGGTCCGTACTCTTTCCGAGACGTGTTTCCCTTCTCCATAGACCCTAGTATCCGTATCGACTTCCTCGGGGAACGGCACCTCAAGTCCCCACGCTTGTGCTGATGCGACGGAAGGCGTAAATACGAATCAACTAACTCTGGACGACCGCCGGAACGCGCCAGATCAATAACGAGCTTGCGGGTGCTTCGAATATGTTGTTCAAACGATGTGAGCGGAAGGTCAAAGTCAAAACGCCAGGCATTGTAAACAACGACATTTATAAAATCCCTAATCTGCGTTGAAAAGAGAAGAGTTGAACAAGGACAGGGCATCGTTGTAGAGGTCATCTCACAGTCCGAAGCGTGGCATTGCCATGTCGCCCTCCACAAAAACGACCGCAAGGGTTCTACGTCTAGTGCTTTGTCGACAAATCGCTCAGTGTGTCGTTCAAATATTGATGCAGAGCCCCTAGCTGCACGATTGAGAGCATATACACACTCATCATAGGAATCGAACAGAAGTTCAGCGACTTTCTTCTTCGGCACAGAGAAAGCCCTGCTTGTGGAAACCTGGTGAGCTCTTCAGACCAGCGCGGTATTTTCAATCGATTTCTACCTCTGCATTTTCCAGCCCTTGCAGCCCTCGAGATCAGCGATCTTCAATAGACGGGTACGTATAGACTGTGTTTTGTGTGATATTCTCTGCAGCTGTTGTAGTCGAATTATTCTTGCTTCCTCGTAAACGCCAGCGATGCGGCGGCGAAGGATTGTTGCGTCCAGACTTTTGCAGAGAGAATGAGAATGGCTGGAACCATGTTATCTGGGTCGACTGATCTATCGAATCCCTGCCCGAAATATCTTTCGACACCTCGAATACTTTGTCTGATTGGACATCTGCTCCACGAGACAGGCATGAACATGTTCACCATACCAAGAAAGAAGAGGTGCGACATCTTCCCCTCTTGCACTTCCTCCCACAGTAGTGTAGCTGTAGATAGCATTATTGAAAAGATGACTCAAAAATTTAGAAGGTGATTCCGGATCTTACAGTCTCTCTATCTCACTACCAGTCTCTCCATCTCACTACCATAGGCTTTGTGAGCCAGCTTGCGCATAACGGTACCTTTCCCTATTTGAGGAAGAAGCTTATCTCTGGAAGTTTGGAAGTGATAAGATAACCAATGGAATGACCGAACTAATGAAGTCGAGACTCACCAAAGTGTGCTCCGCAATTTCGCAACCTGGCTCTTATCTTGAATAAAAATATTCGTCCTTAGGTTCGATGAGTATGCCTGGCCGATTGTGGGCACGATCAAAGATGACAGTCGCCATGGCGCTGTTATAAAACATGAATAAGATATAAAATAAACATCGAATGGCGCAAAAAAACAGACTATAGGCAACTAATGGTAATATCCTCCCTGTGTCCTGGCACAGTCTTCTCCCCAGAAGAGTGTATAGCAACCTCAACAATGCGCCCGACACTGGATAAATGATCAGATAAGTTCAGGGCAATAGGAGGGAACGTTACACACATCTTCCATAAATGGATTCTTCGGATGACGTTCGAATAGGTCAAAAGTGGCATACCCTCCGACATCAGGCATGTTTTCAACAGGAAACGAATACCTAATCCCAAATCGCATCAGTTTACATACGATATCAACAAACCAGAGTCACAAACATATACAGAATAAAATGTTCCATCGACCTGAGGCACCCATCGGACCTTTGCACGGTCGCTAAACTCCATATATGCCTAATATTGTCCGTCAACAGGACATGACATGGCAATCGTTGGTGAGCCGAAGTCGGTACCTCCATACTGGGGTTGAATTCAATACCCTTCAAACACATGAATTCTGCCGAGCTTCGGTGCCAGGGTTGTATATACCATAGGTTCATGTCACAAATGTTGACGTCGGACAAAGTGCAGCGTTCGGGGGAGATCGATGGCATCTGGAGACTGTGCCCAAACCTGCAAGGGACGGAGATCGTAATCATCAAATTGGTTTCTGAGCGTCGGTTGTGTTGGAGAATCTTCTCCGGTGTCGGTATTATTGGCAACCTGAGGAGGGTGGACGTCCAAGGAAACTAGTCCAAAGATGGTATAGAGAATTTGGACATAGATGCCGGGTGAATGGAATGCAGGAAACATCATGGCTGCAATGCATACTAGGGGCCTGTGATTGCGATACTGATCAAGGAAGCTACACTGTAAAACGTCAACGGTAAGCTATCTGCCCGTACATCCATTTTATTTAGATACGAACCAGACGTGGGTGAGAAGTTCCCTTAACAGACCGTTGATCAGCATGGTTAGACGTGTCACATGGGTGTCACTGGGGCTACAGGATCAGTTCCTCCTGCTTGAGCTAAGAAGGATCCTAAGTATGCCGAGGCAGATTGTTCGAAAAGCAACTCAACAAGGTCGAATGATGTAAATAAACAACTTACTGATGGGGCAGCAAACATGGTCTAGATAGACTGGCGACAATCAAAGGCCAAGCCATCGTTAGAATTATGTCTATGATGGTCAGAAGACGAATCGCAGGAAAGCCCGGACGACAGTTGAAGAGATATGCATCAACTGCCGAGAATCTGTTGCAAACGCGCAATCAAAACGTGAACTCTGGGAATCTATATTTCGACTGTGCTTGTACAACACATCATTGTAGAAACTCCAGACTGGAACTTGAGACCGACGATTTATTGCCAAGTGGTCCCTCAATCTGCGGGCGTCGACCTTGAAAGCATCGCGATTGGTCGACGAAGCGTCTCGCATCCTCGCTGAACGTGTAAGATAATTTATATGGCCTTTTGATCCGTGGGCTAACATGGCCTTGCTCTAATGGAGCACCGCAAGTGTGCACCGGACACTGTCTTGATCTACAGCTTAGCTTGTTCATAGGTTCCGTTGCATCGACCGAGCATTCTCTGAAACGGCTTCTTCGTCAAGTGCCGAGTCAGGTCAGCACCTAGACCAGCCGGAACACCCGTTTTCATAGGCGCAAGAAGAGCCTCTGGACTTGGTGAGACAGGAGGTCAGCCTTCCTGGCTTTATGTCGAGGGATTGATTATGTTTCAATGTCCATATCTATGCTTAATGATATCCGGCCCGTTTAAAGAGAAGTCGAATCCTTTGAATATACTAGGATAACTCATACGTCATTCATCAACATAGATGTTGGATTTTCCTCGAACGTGCAGTGAATTCTGACGAGTCGGAAATGGTGGGGACAATGGAAACGAGGTCAACTTCTCTGCTTCATATTCATATCAAAGACCCCATACATAAAGACGTCATCACAACCATTGAAGAAGCATATTCGTTGGACTTCTTGCAAATCTTGGTCAACTTCAAAAGATCGATAAACCCAAACGCAGTCTATATAAAGGGCGGTGAGACGAGCTACTCCCTTCACACTGCAAGATGCGCCTCTACTCCGTCATAGTCGCTGCCATTGCATTCTCCGCGCCAGTCATCGCTTCGCCGGGATTTTCGATTCCTGTGGAGAAGGTCAATGGCGAGACGTCAGGGAGACACATTGTTAGACTTAAACCTGGTGTCAACCAAACCTCTTTCTTTCGCACCAAGAGGATAGCTCCAACTTACAGCTGGACTATTATCAATGGATTTGCAGGTATAGTTTTTCATTCTTTATGAAAAGAGACGTGTTTCGACTCTATTTCAATTTAGGCAAGTTCACCGAAGAGCAAATTAACGAAATGCGCTCCAGTGGTGACGTTGAATCAATCATTGAGGATGGTGTTGTACGAACCTCGGTTGTTGCCACCCAGTTTGATTTATCTCGATATTCGGCTTGAAGTGATGGTTTCTGATAACTCATTGTAGGGAAAATGCGACCTGGGGACTTTCTCGTCTGAGTTCTGTCGGAAAGCTTGCGAATCAGAATCCCAGGTATATCACGAACTATCATGGAGATTTCGATGTCCTGAATAAAGACTAGCGCTCTAACCTTTCCATTCGTCTATGAAACGACTGCTGGGCTTGGTGTTGATATTTATGTTGTCGGTGAGCCATCATCTACTCTACACATTGTATGGACAGTGCGTTAACTCTGTTCCACATCTGTAGACACAGGTAATGTCTATCAGATTTTGAAGGAAGTATGATTTGATCTCTCCATGATTCTCAAGGTATCTACCTCGAGCACGTAAGTCTCTCATTCCTGCCACATTTTTTTCATCTGAATTTTGGTGTCCTATTTGTAGAAAGAGTTTGGTGGTCGTGCACGATGGGGCACTACATTTGGTGGATACACGTCGGCAGATGGAGATGGCCATGGAACTCATTGCGCGTCAGTAGCCTACTTATTGGCTTTTACTTTGCTCCTGAATCTCCGATCTTCAGTGGTACTGCAGCGGGAAGCTCCGTTGGCATTGCAAGAGCAGCAAATATCATTGCGGTCAAAGTCCTTGGTGATGATGGGTAAGTATTCTCATCCTTCAAACATACTGTATCGAGTTATTAAATACGTTATCATACTCATAGCTCGGGATACGTCTCTGATGCGTAAGCTAAATTGATTTTTCATGCATGGACTCCTAATCTAGACATAAATAATCAAGTATATCTGGCATTGACTGGGTAAAGACTCAAGCTAGTACCTCTGGTCGGCCATCAGTAATTTCGCTATCTATTGCCGCAAATTCTGTAAGCACTGCTTTTGACGATGCTGTCACATCGGTGAATTTTTCATTTTCCTTCATGTTGGGATATTATCCGCTCATTGTGAAACTGATAGATTACGACGTCTGGAGTTCATGTTGTTGTAAATAGCAATAGGTCATCCGCTTCCCTCACCATTCTAATTCATGATGCAGATTGCCGCCGGAAATAGCAACGTAGATGCGAACAACGTGTCCCCAGCTCGGGCTCCTGGTGCCATTGCTGTCGGGGCAAGCACTATTGCTGATGCCAAAGCCTCATTCTCCAACTATGGATCAGTCGTTGCGCTTTTTGCTCCAGGACAAAATATCATCAGCGCATCGATCACTGGACCTTCCGTGAGGTTCAAAATTATGTTTGTTCGGACATACATTGATATTACAGGAATCAGAATTATGCAATCATGTCTGGCACTTCCATGGTATGCATGACGAACAAAATACTTGGTCGTATTTGGTATGACGTGAAGTCACACAGGCCACCCCTCACATCGCAGGTTTAGTCGCTTTTCTCATATCTTCCAAGGGTAACACTAGTTATATACATCGCCGGATCACACCTGAGCTGGCGACTCCTGGCAGGGACCAGGGCTCGGAGGCGCGGTTCAAGGCCGAAACCTGGCCTCCGGCGACTCCTGCACTCTGAAGGCCAGGGACCGGTCACTCACGGCCTGAAACCGGCCTCTTGGGGGGCTATTATTATTTCCAATTGGAAAAAATAATGGCCATGGCCAGTTTTCGACCACCTCTCTTTGGCTCGCACACGCACCGACCAGCACCAAAACTGGCCATAAGCGACATTCAGGGCTTGACTCAGGGCTTGAAGGCCTCCAAGTGAGGAGTCGCCGGCGACTCCTGCATGTTTTGGGCCTGTGACCTCTCCAACCGGCCTCTTGGAGAGCCATTATTATTTCCAAGCGGAAAAAATAATGACCATGGCCAGTTATTGACCACCTCTTTTTGGCTCGCACACGCACCAGCCAGCACCAAAAACCGGTTATAAGCGACATTCGGGGCTCGACCAAGACCTGGAGGCCTCAAAGTGAGGAGTCGCCGGCGACTCCTTGGCGACTCCTGCATGTTTTGAGCCTGTGACCCTCTTTTGAGAGGCAAAAGCTGACACTGTTATTTTTTCCGGTTGGA
>JAGGAQ010006619.1:0-10720 GCA_017657225.1 Termitomyces sp. T69sscA
AGGAAGTAGTTTCCCACGGTCCGACCAATGAGGGATTTGACGAGTTGAGAAGAAAGGCAAAGGAACTGAATGAAAGTAAAGCATGGCTGAGGGAAAAAAGGATGTAAAGAGAGGTCCCCTGACACTATCCACAGGCTGCCTATATATACTACATCGGTGGCTGTGCGGTTACTAATACTGCTTAACTAATCGGGCCCCGGTATGTAATGGAGTATGACTAACAATAATTGATGCTGAGTAAGGTCCATGCATATGACTCATCAAGGCTGACTAGTAGAAGACGGAAGGGGATAGGGTGGGCCAAGCGGTCATTCAGATGTGCTAAGAGTGGGCGCATCCTCGGACTAAGCTCGGAGTAGAGTTGGACATGGTCCGGAGACTAGTCCCCTAACATCAGCCCCTCCTCTAGGTTCGTTGCCTCGATGAACAGTGTTCATCTTCCCTGGGTTGGGCGAGAGCATCGAGCGGTGTTAGCGCCGCGCAGAGGTGCCGTGGAGGTGCCCTGAGCATAATGCCCAAAGGCGTAGTCGATAACCATCGGGGACGACAGAGCTGGAGTCGGAGTAGAGAGGGCCATGGGCGAGCCAGCTGGCAGTGAAGGTGCCGCTGGAACAGGCGTAGGAGTCGGATCTTCCCAATCAGCAGGTTCTTTAAAATCCGTGGTAGAGTCATGCATAGTAGCCCTAGGAGGAGGAGGCAGTGCAGACTGTGCAGAGGCCTTAGGAGGAGGCAGTGCAAACTGAATAGAGGGTTTCAGGGTGGACGATGCGGGTTCCCTAGAAGGGGCCGGCACAGCAACTGCCGGCGCAGCGTTGCCAGATCGCTGCTTCCGCGGTGCACGCACACGCTTCTTAGCGATGCGCTTTCCAAGGACCACAAGGGCTTCACCAATCTGCTGGTCGGTGCCCCGGATAGTGACAAAGCGTCGGCCTTCACTACCAGCCGGACCGACCGAAAAGGCCGCCAGCTGAGAGCCAGACAGGTCATGGGCTTGTTTAAGGCCACGCCCCTGGTGCCCAACGACGTGCGCAACAAGAGAGTCGGGGAGCTCAAGGGCGCATTCATAGCGAGGGGTTTTACCATTCGTAGGGGGAAGATCCCGAGCAAGAGGAATGGCCAGGGGAGTATTAGAAATAGAGCGCGGGGCCCGTCGAGGATTGTGAGAGGGGGGCGCGGTAGGAGTTGGTGAAGACTCGGAGGGCTTGGGGCGGCCAGGGCGAGCGGATCTATGGGCTACCGGAGCGTTACTACGCTTGTCGGCGGTTCGGGCAGCGGCAACCACATGTCCCGTCTCCAGGGCGGCTAGTCTGCGTTCGAGGGCGGCAAGTGTCAGCTGCATCTGCTGCATAGTAGAGACCCAATCGGCGGTCCAGTGAGGCATCGTGGCAGGGCCCGTCCCAGGGACAGGAAGCGTACCAGAGGCCAGGTTGGAAGGGCAAGCAGAGGGTGCCGTAGTAGGGGTACGAGTCGTGGAAGTAGGAGGAGACCAAGAGTCAGAAGACATAATAGGAGATAGAGTTGAGTACTGTGAGCTAGAAGGGCGGACAGTGTAGGAGGCTGAACAACCTGTAAGGGGAGCGCTGACGTCTGTGGAACTCCTTCCACAGAGCTAGCGGGCGCCAGTGACAAGTGGGAGTCAAGCGGGCACAGAGGCAAGCAAGAGTCAGACAAGGGACCAGCAAGGCGTAGCCAAGTGGTCGGACGTCACTAGAGAGCTTATGGTCGGTTCAATGTGTAGGCCAGAAGAACACTGCTATTGTTCAGCCTGGGGATATTCTATCCACAGGCTGCCTATATATACTACATCGGTGGCTGTGCGGTTACTAATACTGCTTAACTAATTGGGCCCCGGTATGTAATGGAGTATGACTAACAATAATCGATGCTGAGTAAGGTCCATGCATATGACTCATCAAGGCTGACTAGTAGAAGACGGAAGGGGATAGGGTGGGCCAAGTGGTCATTCAGATGTGCTAAGAGTGGGCGCATCCTCGGACTAAGCTCGGAGTAGAGTTGGACATGGTCCGGAGACTAGTCCCCTAACAGAAACTCACTTTTGCACTGGTGCTTGTCTCCCCCCCTACCCTTGCACCCCTGGGACTCACGCTCAACCCAGTGCTTGTCTTTCAACCCTCTCCTTCATCCACAACACTTGCACTCTTGCCTTGGCATGACTAGCAATCACTCGCTTGCCCACTACTTGCATCCTCAGCTCCGCCCTTGGTTTTGTACACCCTGCGCTCTTGACAGTACCATTGCATTCAAAGGCATTGTGCATGCCATGTAAGGATTCGCCCAGTGGACTGAGCCTTTGTAGTCAGCAAAACCTGACACTCAGCATCTGAACCACTTACAAAGACTATTGACACAATCTTTGATAAGATCAATCATGCCTTTGATGCAGGTGAAGTCACCAAAGATCTCTTGAAATCCATCACTGCCTTGTCTTCTCTGTCCAACAAATCCTTCAACTATATATGTTCTATTATCTTTCATGACCTGGGACATGCTGGAGAAACCGGAAAATATGGCCCAGCAGAGATTTGCTGATTCCTAGAAGGAGAACAAGTACTGTTGGATGCTGATAAGTCTGGATGTGCATCCACAGATACAGCACTGACAGCCTTTGCAGCAAAACCCTCCTGAGGTAGTTGGATAACCTGTTCCACCTGCAAGGCTTGAGACCGCCCTGCTCATGTCTATATGGGTCACACAGCACTTTGGTGCATCCTTGAGGGTGGTGCAATGGAAGGGAAGACTTTGGAGAAGTCCAAGAAGGCCTGTCTTGCATACTACAACAAAAAGAACAAAGACAAGAAGGAAACATCAGAAATTATGTTCACATCCACAGGAGGAGGCAGCGCCTTCACCCTGGAAGGCGACTCTGATACTATTGCGGCCTACCTGGCATCTCAGACAGCAAAATCAAGCTCCTCAACAAAGGGGGAGTTTGCAGGGCTTGCATCAGATGCAATTCCATCTATTGGAACCCTGAGAGACATTGAGGAACTGGAAATTGATGCATGAATCACAGTAAATGGAGAGGAGACAACCAAAGCTGAAGAAGAGGACTACATAGCACTCTCATGCGACCCTCAACCAGCAGAACTATTCTTTAGAACTATTCTTTCTAGACTCTGGCACAACTATCCACATCTTTCCTGATATCAATGACTTCATCTCCATAAACCAGATCCATGAAAGACCTATCCATAGAGTGGGAGGAACATCCATCTTAGCCACCGGCATTGGATCCATTTGCTTATATACAACAGACAAGACATTCCCAGAACTTGAAGATGTTCTGTATGTGCCAAAGTCAACTGTACAACTTTTGTCAGTAAGCAAACTCACCCAAAAGCATGGCATCATGACCACTTCTTCCAAAATGAGACTTGTATATGCTGGACATATTCACCAACCATGTGCTCTCAGTTCATGCACCACCAGACATCATGTCATGGCATCTCAGACTAGGACACACCAACTTCCAGTCAATTATAGAAATGGCACAAACAAGCATGATTGAAGGTATGCCCTCCTCCTTTCCATCCAAGCCTCCTAAATGTGACCATTGTATCCTGGGCAAGCAAACCAGGACACTGGCTCCAAAGGAGAGATAGAATGTCAGGGGACTTCCATTTTTCGTCTACATTGACTTCTCCTTGGGCATTCACTATGCTTCCAGTCCACCTCCTACACCACTCTCCAAGACCTCCAGGGCTTGCTCTAGACCTCCAGAGACCTCCAGAAATCTTTGGAGGTTGTTTTCTTTTTAGAAAACCCCCAAAACTTCCCACACTTTCTGTTCAAGCATTATCCAAGGTTAAGGTTAGCTCCAGCCACCTATACAGTTGTTTTCATGCCTTTGCTGCCCACTGATGCACTGCACCAAGCAGCAGAGATTGTCAGAGGACTTCCATTTGACTTCCATTTTTGGGCACATCCTATGCCACTCCCTGAGACTCTCAGGGCTTGTTCTAGACCTCTGGAGATTTCCAGAGGTCGTTTTCTTTTTAGAAAGTCCTCAGAACTTCCCGTACTTCCTGTTTGAACATTATCCAAGGTTAAGGTTAGCTCCAGTCACCTGTATAGTTGTTCCCATGCCTCCACCACCCACTGATGCGCTGCATCAAGCAGCAGGGAATCCTTAGACTTGTTCTCTTTGGATTTCCCTCTGCTAGGTGATTAGTTACCATTGTATCCTTGATTATCATGCCTAATATAACTTTGGATTTCCCTCTGCTAGTTGTGTGATTGAGCCGCAACTCCTAGAGGTCGCCCTTACAGAGATCCTTAGACTTGTTCTCTTTGGATTTCCCTCTGCTAGGTGATTAGTTACTATTGTATTGTTGATTATCATGCCTAATATAACTTTGAATTTTCCTCTGCTAGTTGTGTAATTGAGCTGCAACTCCCAGAGGTTGCTCTTACAGTGATTTATCATTGAGGCCTGAACCTGCACCCTGAGGCCTACCTACTATCCACTGTATTGAAGTAGTAGAGTAGTATCTAGTACTTTAGTCTTGATATTACCTGTGTTTGCTATTTTGCTTCATGTTTTAGTCTCATTTTCTTGTGTCTCAGTTTCCCATTTTTGACTCTATTTCAGTTTTGTCTTGTTTTGTACTCATCTTGTATTGCCTTGTATTTCTTGTCTCTACTTGTCTCATACCTCTCTCAATTTATTCTCTGCTTCTCTTTCTCTCCACTTCAAGTCTCTAAGTTCTTCATCTCTTTCTCTCTCTTCTTGTTCCTGGTCTTTGTCTTGTTCCATTTCCATTCCATCTCTCATCTTGACTCTTTCCTTTTTTGGCTTAGTTAGATCTCCATGCCCCTATCTCTGATTCCAGAACTTGCTAAGTCCCCTTTGCTTGCTCTGGTCTCTTGATCTCCAGCCCTGGAACCCGCTCTTGCCCTGGCGCTTGTCTTTCAACCCTCTTCCACACCTCCATATTTGCATCCTTGCTTCAGCATAACTGATGCTTCCCACTCACCTGCTGCTTGCATCTCTGGTCCTGCCCCATGCCCCATGCTCTCAACAGTACTGCTGCATTTGTATACATTGTGTGCACCACATAAGGATTCACCCAGTGGTCTGAGCCCCTATAGTCAGCAGAATCTGACAGCAACCCTCCTGTCCAAGAACTACCTCCACATAATCAACTCTCTGAATCACCATGGATCAGCTCTCTTGACTCAGCTTTGAACTGACCACTGTCTTCTCAACTACCACCTGTTTTGGATTTGTCAGGCCAACTCTCCAGTCTGCCTCTACTGCGCTGGCATCACAGTCAAAAGTGCACATCACTTCTTTCTTGAATGCCTGCAATACTGTTACAAATGGTTTGTTCACATTACTCAGCCACTACATCACAAGGCTGAGTCATTGCTGTACCTGCTATCCATGCTGTTTGCATTAAAACACCTGTTTAGATAAACTGATGCAACCAAACAATTTCCTCTCTCCATTGATCTAGCCAGGCACATTGTATTGCCTCATGCAAACACTGTCCCAATACCACACCTGCCTAGACACAAACACCATCCTAACACTGTACCTGCATAGCCAAAAAAGATCCTCACACCACCCTGCAAACATTCCTCCCCTTAAATACTACATATATTCCCTTCCTATTAATGGCATGTTGCCTTTTTCTTCTACCTTGCTGTAAGAGCAACCTTTGGAAGTTGAGGCTCAGTCACACAACTAGTAGAGAGAAATCTAAAGGTTATATTAGAAATGATAATCAACAATACAATGGTAACTAATCACTCAGCAGAGAGGGATCCAAACAGGTCTAAGGATTCCCACTGCTTAGTGTGGCACATCAGTGGGCAGCAGAGGCATGAGAACAACTGTATAGGTGACTGGAGCTAACCTTAACCTTGGATAATGCTTGAAAGGTAAGTGTGGGAAGTTCCAGAGATTTCTCAAAAAGGAAAGACCTCTAGAAATCTCTGGAGATTTCTGAAGGTCTGGAGTGAGCCCTGGAAGTTTAGAGCAAGCCCTGAGGGTTCTGGAGAGTGGCACAAGAGGTGGACTAAAGTGTAAAGGAGCAAATCAAGGAGAAGTCAGAAATGGGATCCACTATGAAGGGTTCTAGTTGATAGTGTGAGAGCTTCTTTGATGGGTAGGTGGTGATGATGTCGAAGGCATCCAAGTAGACCTGGTCTCCAAGCTGGTACTTGGGTGCTGAGGTTCTTCTGCGGTTATAGTATCAAGCCATGTTGTCCTTTGCCTTTGCCAGAGCAGCCTTGGCTTCCTTTTGTACCATCTTCATCTGGTCTACAAACTCATTCATGGCTTCATTTCCTGAGGGCTGGGCTCAGGGCTCAAACCCATGCATAGGTGACACCTAGTGTCTAAGAAGAAGGGTGATGCCTGAGTGGCCGCATGAATATAGTTGTTGTACTGGAACTCCGCATCTGAAAGTAGCTCATCCCAGTCATTCTGATGCTCATTGCAGAAAAGGTGGAGGTACTGCTTGAGCTCCTGATTCACATGTTTAATCTGACCATCAGACTGCAGATGATAGGCAGTGGAGGTGTGAAGCTTTATGTTGAGCAGTTGGTAGAGCTCTCTGGTGAACTCCACTACAAACTGTGGCCCCCAGTCAGACACATAGGCATTTGAGAGGCCATGGAAGTTCCAAACATTCTTCTGGTATAGGTTGGTGGTGTGAGTGGAGATGAAGTGTGCTTGCTTGCCACAGAGGTCTACCACTACCATGATGGTGTCATAACCATGAGCATTGAGGAGCTCTACAATGAAGTTCACAGAGGCTACACTCCATTGTTTGGAGGGGATTAGTAGTGGGTGGATTTGTCTGGTGGAAAGGCAGCGCTAAGGTGTGGTTTGGAGGCAAAGGTCACATGTACTGATGTAGGATCCAATGTACTGGAACATCTGAGGCCACTAATAATTCTGAGACACTAGCTCCAACATCTTCCATTGGCCAGGGTGTCCAGCAATGCGGGAGCCATGGTGCTGCTCAATAATCCTTCAGTGGAGCTCCAAGATGTTGGGCACATAAATGCGGTCCTGGAAGGTTATGAGCCCATCCTGGAGGGCCCATTCATCTGCAAGGACTGACTTGGCCCCAGTAGTGGATTCTGACTTCAGAGCCATGGTTGCTTGAGCAACAATATCTCCATGGTGGCCATCCTGGCTTCTCCACCAAATGTCCCAGAGGATGTCAACCTCTGCTTCCTGGATGGCCAAGCCCTCCATGGCCTGGATTGCGAACAACCCTGGCCAGAGGAGCACAATGTTGCTGTTGTCATCTCCTTCAATGCTGTGGTCTGCTCTCTGGAACAGAGCATTGGGTTTTTCCATACTCTGGCCTGGCTTGTAGTGCAGCAAAAAGTCAAAGTTGGCTAAGTAAAGGAACCACCAGGCCTGTTGATGGTTTGGAAATACTCAAGATTCTTGTGATCTGTCCAAACTTCAACTCCAGGAAGTGCTACCATTCCTCAAAGGCCCAGATGATGGCCAGCATTTCCTTGTCATGGATCTTATAGTTGAGCTCTACTATGTTCAGGCTCTTGGAGTAGAAGGCCACTGGATGCCACTTCCCATCATCCTGAGACTGTTGCAATAAAACAGCTCCAGTGGCAAAGTCAGAGCTGTCAGCTTCCATGCAAAAGGGGAGTTGTCATCTGGGAAGAGGACAGGCTTGGAGGTGACTGCATGCTTGAGAGCATTGAAGGCAATCTGCTTTAGAGATCCTCAGCTCCAGGCAGTGTCCTTTGCAGTGAGATCAAATATAGGGCGGGCATAATGGAAGAAGTCTTGGATGAACCTCCAGTAGAAGTTGGTGAAGCCTAGAAAGGCCTGCACCTCCTTCTTGTTCTTAGGCTCTGGCCACTCTGCTACACCTGCCACCCTCACCAGGTCCATCTCAGTGACTCCATGCGAGATGATCAGCCCAAAATACTTGATCTGAGTCTGCTCAAACTCACACTTTTCCAGTTTGAGATAGAGCTAGTACTGGCAGAGGTGTTCCAAAACAATGCGAGTGACTGTCACAACCTGCCACCAACCTCTGGCACTCAACCCCAGCCCTGAAACTCCAACCTCCCCAAACCAGCCTCCACGATGTCCTGAGCCTAGACCACTAACTGACCAATCACCTTGGCAGCCCTTAGCCATCACTGCCCATCATCATCACCAGCCACTACCATCTCTAGCATCTCTCGGCCATCATTGCCTGCAGCTGCCACATTAGTGCTTACCTCAGCAACCCTCAGTGCTTCCTCTGGCCTGTGCTGAGGCCTCTCCAGCTCCCACCAAGATGCCCATCACACATCACAAACATGCATCACCTACACCACGCTCTATCTTTGCTTGTCTCCTTGCCTTGTCATCATTCCATACCATGCTCTCAAAGCAAGGCCTTTCTTTGAGCACTTCCTTTGCACCACATGACATGCATCAACCCCTGCTGCCCTCTTGCATGGTCACTGGACACATCTCAAGCCCTGGCACCATGACTCATCACTGGAGCCCAGACCTGTGTCCTGGGGCCTACTTACCCTCCAGTATATAAGTTGTAGAGTAGCATCAAGTACTCTAGTCTTAATATTGCCATACCTTTTGTCTCTAGTTTTGTGTTTCATTTTTGTTTTCTAGTCTCACGTGTCCTGGTTTTCATTTTTTGACTTATCTCATTTTTGTTTTGTACTTGCCTCATATTGTCTTGTTTCTCTTGTCTCTACTTGTCTTGTATCTCTCAATCTAATCTCTGCTTTTCCTCTCTCTCTCTGCCTCAAGTCTCTAAGTCTCTTGCTTTCTCCTCTCTTCTCTCCTCTCTCACCTTAGTCTTGACTTGTTCCTATTAGGGGACCGGTCTCCAGACCATGTCCAACTCTACTCCGAGCTTAGTCTGAGGACGCGCCCACTCTTAGCACATCTGAATGACCGCTTGGCCCACCTTATCCCCTTCCATCTTCTATTAGTCAGCCTTGATGAGTCATATGCATGGACCTTACTCAGCATCAATTATTGTTAGTCATACTCCATTACATACCGGGGCCCGATTAGTTAAACAGTATTAGTAACTGCACAGCCACCAATGTAGTATATATAGGCAGCCTGTGGATAGAATATCCCCAGGCTGAACAATAGCAGTGTTCTTCTGGCCTACACATTGAACCGACCATAAGCTCTCTAGTGACGTCTGACCACTTGGCTCAGCCCTGCTGATCCCTTGTCTGACTCTTGCCTGCCTCTGTGCCCGCTCGACTCCCACTTGTCACTGGCGCCTGCTAGCTCTGTGGAAGGAGTTTCACAGATGTAAGCGCTCCCCTTACAGTTCCATTTTCCCTTCTATCTCTCATCTTGACTCTTTCCTCTTTTGGCTTAATTAGGTCTCCATGCACTATATCTCTAATCCCAGGACTTGCTAAGTCTCTTCACTTGCCTCAGTTACTTAATCACCAGCACCAAGACTCACTCTTACACTGGCGCTCATCTTTCATCCTATCCTTGCACCTCTGAAACTCACACTCACCTCAGCATTTGTCTTCCAACCCCCCTCTTTATCCCCAGCACTTGTACTCCTGCCCTAGCATGACCAGTGATCCCTCATTTGACCACTGCTTGCATCCATCCCTGGTCTCACATGCCCTGCACTCTTGACAGTACCACTGCATTTGTGGACATTGTGTGTGCCACATAAAGATTTTCCCAGTGAACTGAGCCTCCATGGTCAGCAGAACCTAACAGTAGATGGTAGGTAGGCACCAAAGCACAGGTCCAGGCCTCAGTGACAAGTTGCAGCGCTGAAGCTCATGAGAAAGCTCAGAGATTGTGCAAGGTGGTGGTAGTTGTCAATGTAGGTTGTATTGCACAAAGGAAGCTTGCTTCGAGCAGGAGAAGTATGGAATGTTAAGGAGGTAAGGAGGCAAGCAGGGACAAGGTGTGGCATGCAAAGGTCAGACTAGAGGTGATGTGTGGCTGTGATGCATGATGAGCATCTTGGTAGGAGCCAGGGGAGGCCCTGGCATGGGCTGAGGAGAGCACCAGGAGTTGCCAGGGCTGGCGCTTATGTGGCAGCAGCTGAGGAAGCACTAGAGATAGCTGAGGTTGGCGCTGATGTGACAGCTGCAGGTGGTGATGGCTGAGGGGTGCTGAGGGTGGTGGTGGCTGGTGGCAGTGATGGCTGGTGATGGCCAAAGGTGGTGGTGATGGTTGCTGAGAGGTCGGTCATATAGCAGTTTAGGCCCAGGATGTCATAGGGCTAGTTTGAGAAGGTGAGAGTCCTGAGACCAGGGCTGAGTACTGGAGGTAGTCAGTGGGTTGTGACAGAGGTGATCTGCTCATTGTGTAAGGGGAGCACTTACGTCTGTGGAACTCCTTCCACAGAGCTAGCGGGCACCAGTGACAAGTGGGAGTCGAGCGGGCACAAAGGCGGGCAAGAGTCAGACAAGGGACCGGCAGGGCTTAGCCAAGTGGTCGAACGTCACTAGAGAGCTTATGGTCGGTTCAATGTGTAGGCCAGAAGAACACTGCTATTGTTCAGCCTGGGGATATTCTATCCACAGGCTGCCTATATATACTACATCGGTGGCTGTGTGGTTACTAATACTGTTTAACTAATTGGGCCCTGGTATGTAATGGAGTATGACTAACAATAATTGATGCTGAGTAAGGTCCATGCATATGACTCATCAAGGCTGACTAATAGAAGATGGAAGGGGATAGAGTGGGCCAAGC
>JAGGAQ010006620.1:0-10711 GCA_017657225.1 Termitomyces sp. T69sscA
ATATCCTGTGGAATATCTCAACTCTTTGAGAAGCAGTGGATTGCCATTGGCTAAATTAGCTTTGAAGATTGGTGTTCCTGTGATGCTGCTTAGGAATTTGGATCCAACCAAAGGCCTTTGCAATGGAACAAGAATGATTGTCACTCAGATCAGATCCAGAGTGCTCATATGCAGGCTCATTAGTGGAGATGGCAGGTTTGCAAGCTTTACAGTGTTGATTCCCAGGATCAATCTGGATGCATCTGAAGAGGATTTGCCAATTCCATTATGGAGAAGACAGTTTCCAATGTGACTTGTCAGGTTCCGCTGACCACAGGGGCTCAGTCCACTGGGCGAATACCTTATGTGGTGTTCACCGTGTACACAGACGCAGAGCACCAGGAGGGCGCGAGGCATAGGAGGCCAAAGTGGGGCAAGGGTGATATGTGGGGGGAGCGCTGGTAGTGCCGGCGAGGGGGGCAAGTGCCAGGGAGGGTGGAGGACGAGTCCTGGGGGTTGGCGCAAGTCCTGGAGATACGAGAGGATGGGACAAGCGAGCACCAGTGAGCAAGCGAGTCCCGGAGAGCGAGAGATAACAGGTGTGGGGACTTAGCAAGTCCTGGGGATGGAAACAGAACTGGGGAAGTTAAACAGCCAAAAGGGGAAAGAGTCGAGATAAGATAATGGGAGATGGAAATGATTAAGTTGAAGAGAGGAGCCAGGAATGGAAGAACCAAGAGAACTTAGAATAGAGAGGGAAAGGAGAGCAATTAGAATAGATTGAGAGTACGAGGCGAGTAGAGACGAGACAGAGAGACAAAACGAGACAAGTACGACGAGAAAAGAAGCAAGTAGAAAGAAAGAGACCGGGGCATGCGAGAAAACAAAACAGAGACAAGAACAAGGCAAAACAATACAAGGCTACGGTAATATCAAGACTAGAGTACCTACTTACTACTCTACAACTTATATACTACGCAGTACATAGGGCCTGGGGCTCAGGCCCGGGTTCCAGCGGCGAGTTGTGGCACCGGGGCTTGGGGTGAGACCCGGGGGCCACGTGGGGCAGGGCGAGGTTGAGACATGTCGCGCAGTGTGGAGGTCTCGCACTAGAAACGCAGAGACACATGGTAGTGGGGCGGTGAGGGGGAGTGGGAGCGGGGCATGGCGTGTGGGGGTTGGGTCGGCAGTGATGCGTGATTGTGATGCGTGATGGGAGTCTCAGTGCGGGCCGGGAGTGATGGGTAGTGCCGGTGCTGATGTGGCAGCTATGGGCGGTGTGATAGCTGAGACCCAGCGCTGATGTGGTGGTCACAATGGTGATGGCCGAGAGGGTGCCATGAGTGGCGGTGGCTGGTGGCATTGATGGGCGGTGATGGCCAGTGATGGCCGGGGGAGTTGGCCGGGTAGCGGTCCGGGCCCGGGGTGGTCATGGGGGTGGTTTTGGGAGGGCTGGAGTCCCGGGGGTCGGTAGCGGGTCGTGACATGACTGGTCTTTGCTATGACTATAAACAAGTCTCAAGGGCAGTCAGTGAAACATGTTGGATTGGACCTTAGATCACTTGTATTCTCACATGGACAATTGTATGTAGCACTTTCTAGATGCACATCAGGAAGTAGGATAAAAGTGATTTTGATGCTAGACAATACAGACCATAGGACTGTAAATATTGTATATCCAGAGATCTTGAATGGTTTAGAGCTATGAATGGAACATTAGATTTACTCTATTGTATACTTTGTACATTTTATAAAATAAATCTCTATGGAAAAAACAATTGAAGTGATCTAAGCCTAAGCCTTAGAGTTGGATTGAAACATTGAGTTTGAATGTTTACAGCTATAAGCAGAATATGTTATTAGTAGACTCTATACAAGCTGGTCAATTATTGAATCATTACACTTACTATATCACATATCAAATTAGTTGTTTGAAAGTAATCTGAGCATTGAATTGGCTTAACAAGGACCTAACTAAACAAAGTGAGGTTAAGGCTGGAATGAAACATTGAGTTGGCTTATGCCTTGAGTCCCCCAACCAAGGCCTTAACCAAGCAAAGCAAGGTTGAGGCTGGAATTAAGCATTGAGTGGCCAACTGAGGCCCTAGACAAGCAAAGCAAGGTTAGAGGTCAGATTAAGAGGGAGTTTGGAGGCAAAGGCCCCAAGGGAGCAAAGCTCCCCACTGTTAAGTCTCAGGCTGAATGCCTGAGGCATTGCTCATCTACCTAGTGCTGCAAGGTCCTTACAGGCCACCAGCGGCTCCCAGATGATATCACTTAAGCTCCATTGTACCTCAAGTTTGAAGTGTTCTTGGTTGATCCACTGATGACTCACAATGTCATCCACAAACCATTCTTAATTACCATCAGCTTCAAAGTTGTAAGGCTCTGGTGTTGCATAATTTGGAACCATTGCATCACTACTAGCTATGTATGGTTGTAGTAATGACACATGGAACTTTGGAACTATTTGTTGTGCTTAAAGCACTGTAGGCAGCTCAAGCACATAATTTGATGTGCTGGGCTCCACTTCTAGGACCTTATATGGTCCCACCCATTTTGGCATAGCTTGCTAGCTCTACTCTTAGGCATATTCAAGTTTCTGGTTGACAAGTAGACCAGCATCCCCTTACTGATTACAGATTCCTCCCACCTGCAATTATTTGCATTCCATGTTTTCCACACACATGTCTCAATGATTGCATCATGCACACTAGCCATATTCATCAGCATGTTCTGTGCAAACTCCTTAATTTCTTTGTAAATCACATTGTTTAGTCACAGCTCCCAAGTTATGGAGGGCATATAGTCACTATTAAGCTCAAAAGAGGCATACCCCATTGTCTCAGATATGCTTGTGTTGATTGCAAATTCTATCAGTGGAAGGCAATCCACCCAATCCTCTTGATCCAAGCATACAAATGCTCAAAAAATCTGTGCTATGTTGTGATTGGCTCATTCTGTTTGCCCATACATCTGTAGATGGAAGGATGTAAACATGAGCAACTTTGCTCTCAACATCTTATGGAGCTCCTTCCACCATTTGGAAGTGAATTGGAGTTTCAATTGCTTACAATAAAGCTGGGCAGTCTATGTAGCCTCACAATCTCATAGAAGTAGATCCAAGAGAGGTCAGATGCAGTCATCATTGCTTTTACTGGTATTAGATGGACCATACTGATCATTTGACAAATCACTACCCACAGGTAGCTGTAGCCATGTGATTCAGGGAACAGGCCTACAAAGTCCATTCCTAGAGAGTCTCGGGGCTTGATTGGAACTGAAAGTGAATGCAGCTTCCTCAAAAGCTTCAGGTTTGAAACCTTTATGCACTGGCATATGTTGCAGGTCAAGTAAAACTAGTGCACCTCCTTGGCTATTTGTGATCACCAGTACCACCAATGCACATAGTTCAGTGTTTTCTGAGTATCAAAATGATTCACAATTTAGTGCGTCTGATCTAATATGGCTATGATCAATGGTCTATCCTGTGGCATGCACAAGATCTTAGCTCCTGTTAAAGTCATAAAGATGAGCTGATATTCAATGGCAAAGTGTGGGTGCACATCAGGGTTGCCCCTTATCTTGACAAAAATATCATCTATTGCATATTTATTTTGAATGCATGCACAGAATTGCATGTCATCATAATCCTGAGAAGCAGGATGATGTGTTTGTGAATCCAACATATCTATTAATGTTGGGTCACACCCAGCATGCAGTTCTCTGCTAATTTAGCTGGCTCTTGTTACCAAAAGTGATTAGCTTGGTCTACTTTGGCCAGCTCATCTGCTTCTAAGTCTCAAGCTTCCAATCACT
Source organism: Termitomyces sp. T69sscA (assembly GCA_017657225.1). Lineage (NCBI taxonomy): Eukaryota > Fungi > Basidiomycota > Agaricomycetes > Agaricales > Lyophyllaceae > Termitomyces > Termitomyces sp. T69sscA. The sequence goes on from JAGGAQ010006620.1 coordinate 3,799, forward strand.
CTTGTAACTGCTGATTCTGTGTCTTTTTCTGTGCTTTCATAGCACATATCTCCACTACTTGTTCCTTCACATCATAGAACCTATGCAAGGGCAGATCTTCCTCTTCAGAATTGATACATTTGTCTACTTAGATATAATCATAGATGTCATGTATGTTGTCTTGTATATCACTCTCAAAGTATTGAAACAAGCAATTAGCAACTTTGTTTAATTTGCCTTTTACATAAGTAATATCAAATTCATATCAAAACATATAGTCAATTAATCAATGCTGTCATGAAGACAAGTGGACTTGAGTTTTGAAAAACTCCAAAGCTTCATGATCCATGATGATATGGATCTTATATCCCACAAGTTTATCCTCTCATTTTAGGAGAGCTTTTAATATACTGAGCATTTTAAGCTTGTGTACTGTGTAATTCTGCTGTGCAGCAGTAAATTTGCATGACATGAATCCTGTGGGTCTGCATATTTGCCACGTCTTTTCCTAGCTGAACATGGCCCTCACCACCATCTTTGATGCATTATATATGAGCTATATTGGCTTGTCAATACATGGGTCTATAGGTCTAATTATTGGTGTCTTTGCACAAATCTGCCTGATCATCTCAAAACACCATTGTTGCAATGGTCTCCTATGAAAAGGCAATCCATTCTGGGTCATGGCCATGAGAAGACCAGTATATGCTGTAATATTTGATAGAAAGTTACTAATGTAGTTAACTAGTCCAACATATCATTGAATATCATTGTAAGTGTGTGGAGTTTGCCACTCTTGAATTCTATCAAGCTTGTATGAATTGAGGTGAATTCTCTACCCATAGCTCTCTGCATACAGTTCACATTTCTTCCATTCAAGGTATAGCCTAGCCTTTCTTAAGCATTCAAAGACCACTTGCAAGTGCTGTTTCTGCTCTTTAATAAAGTCTGAAAAAATGAATATATCATCCAAATAGACATGTATAAACATAAAAATGGAGGTCATCAACCTCTGAATGGTTTGCATTGTCCACTGCTGCTGCCTTGCATGATCCCCAAGCTTCACCTCGAGCCCCAGCGCTGTGACTTGTCACCGGAACCCAGACCCAAACCCTGGGGGCTATGTACCATATAGTATATAAGTTATAGAGTATTTACTAGTACTTTAGTCTTGATATTGCCATACCTCTTGTGCTCAGTTTTGTGTTTCGTCTCTGTCTCTTTAGTCTTGTGTGCCCCAGTTTCCATTTTTTTTGACTTACTTCTTTTTGTATTGTACTCATCTTGTATTGTCTCATTTCCACTCATCTTACTTATCTTATATTCTCAATTTATCTCTGCTTCACCTCTCTTCCTTTGCCTCAAGTCTCTAAGTCTCATCTCTACTCTCTCATCTCTTGTCTTTGTCTTGACTTGTTCTATTTTCCTTTCCTCTATCTTATTTTGACTCTTTCCCCTTTTGGCTTGCTTAGATCTCCACACCTCCTGCCTTTGATTCCAGGACTCACGAAGTATCCTTACTCGCCCTGGCTATAAATTCCCCAGCCCCAGGACTCGCTCATGCACTGGCACTTGCTCTCACGTTCTCTCTCACATCCCTGGGACTTGCATCTGACCCGATACTCATCTTCCACCCCCCTTTCTCACTCCTGGCACTCACATTTCTGCCCTTGCATGACTGATGATCCTTCGCTCCACTGCCACTTGCATTCCTGCCCCTGCCCCGGTCCCCTGTGCTCTGCACCCTTAACAGTACTACTGTGTTCATGGACATCATGCATGCCATGTAAGGATTTGCCCAGTGGACTGAGCCCTCATGGTCAGCGGAACTTGACAAAGCTGATCTTGTAATGCTCAAGGACATCAAGGCAAATGATACTTGTATTGCTTATTGTCATTGATATGATTCATCTCATGGTTCACCTCACTCCATGGAGGAAGTTCCTCCTTTGTTTCATTAATGATATCAGCAAACTCTTTCTGCCACTGATGGTGCAACCGAGGTATATCATTCTCTGTCAGGCTCATAGCCTTGGCTTTCTCCTTGAGTATATGTGCTTGTTGCAGCCAAACCTTGGGTTCAAATCTATCCTGTAGTGCATGTAAATGTACTTTGCTAGAGTCTTCTACATTCAGCCTAACCATAGATTATGATGTTGGTGTTCTAGCTGATTTCTTCAATAAAGGTACACTTATTGCCTTCAGCAATACACCATCAAAACTAACATCTGACAGCACAAAATCTCATCCACCCATGCATCATGGCAAACCTCTCCACTATAATATGATCCACACACGCTTCAATAGACAACTATAGATACAACTAACTCATTTGACTCTAGTGAAATTTGTGAGTCATAGGCCCCCTGTACATCTAGCCGCAGTACTGGCCAATCCCATAATGATTGTGTACTGCTTGCTGCTTTGTCACTATGCAATTAATTCACCTCCTCCTCATTAGTCACAAGGTCCTCCATCCAAATTCTAGAACTCGTTGGCTGATAGTCTGGCAACTCTCTTGCTATGTATCTAGAGTGCAGTTTCCACTGTTCTCCAGTTTGTTTCTATCCTTTTTGTACATTGTTCCTCAGCCTTGCCTAGCTGTTTTCCCTTCTCTAGATTTCTTGAAACTCATCTTCTAACATCAAAATTGCTGGCCAATTGGCCAGTAAGCTGGCCAGCAGAACCACTTCCTCCTTGACATCTTGCACTGTTGCCTTTTTGCAATGATCTGTCCATCACACCATTTCTCTATTGCCTGATATCAGTGCAGCTGACCATTTGTATTGCTCAGCATCACTTTCTCTGCCTTTAAGAGCACCCCATTGACACTAATCACATCATTGATGAAGTCTCAATAACACCTTATTCTTGCACGTAAATGGCATGCCCATGATTATACTATAGCAATCAAAGTTTGGTATATTAACATATTCTTTTGTAGATGTTCCTGACATCTTTATCTGCACCTCAGCTCTAAACTGCATTGTCACATAGCTATCTACTGTTTCCAGCTGGAGCATCACTGGCTCTTCCAACTCATGTATATAGATTGCATTAACATGAGCAAACTGGGGTGTGAAATAGTCATTGTTGTAGACATCTACAACAATGTATTTGTCACTATCTATATTGATGCTCTCAGCATCATCTTCACAGGGCTCCTCAGTCAATTCTTCCACTGCCTCCTTGTTTTCCTTGAGGTTTTCTTCTTTGTTGACATTGCTTGCAATGTCAATGAGTATTGCAGCAGTGTGAGCCACTCTAACCTGCACTCTGGCTAGTGCAGAACATTCCTTGGCAAAATGCCCAGCTCTTTCACAATTATAGCATTGCTTGGATTCTCTTTCAAGTTTTTTGTTACTCTTACCCTGCCACTTTAGCAGGCTTTGGACTAGGTGGCTGAGGGTGAACAGTCTTACTGTCAGGTTTTGCTGACTACAAAGGCTCAGATCACTGAGCAAATCCTTATGTGGTGAACACAATGTTCACATGCATAGCAAGTACTAAGGTATAAGAGACTGAGCTGCAGGGCCAAGGATGTGACAGGGTGCTGGGCAAGCAGTGCTGGTCACATTTGAAGTGAGGGGCATCGACAGGTGCTAAGGGTAAGATGGAGTATAGATAAACACTGGGTGGAGGGCAAGTCTCAGAGCAGAGGTTTAATGATATCAAGGGAGCAGTAGGTACTTAGCAAGTTCTGAGATCAAAGATAAGGGTATGAGGATCTAGCTGAGCCATAAAAGGAAAGAATCAAGTCAAGAGGTGAAAAGAGGAAAGAATATGAGGCCAGAGAGGAGAAATAGACAAGAGAAACTGAGACACAAAACACAAGACAAAATGAACAAAAATATGAACAGAATATGCAATATCAAGATTACTGTACTAAAGGCTATGCTATGAAATATATACAATGGTACATAGTGTGCTCCAGGGCACAAATCTGGGCTCCAATGACAAGTTGCAGTGCTAGGGCTGAAGCTCAGTAATAAGTCCACCATTGTATCAGAAGGAGTACTCACACATTTTTTTGGCACAGACTTGTGGACTAATAGTTAGCACACTTCATGGTTTGCTTGGTGCTTTCTACAGAGGCTAGGGCTTGAATCTTGCAACAAGCCTTTCATATGGCACTACATAATGTTTTTCTTGCTAAGTTGATTTTTCAAATACTTTATTTCTTTATTTTTCTTTATTTTTTTAACCCCTAAGGATTTATTAGCACTGCTGCAACACTCTAGCAACTGGCATCATTTTGATGAAAATGACATTTCTGTGATTTATACTTACTTCTTGATATTTTTAGCATCCTGGAGTTACTTGAACCAAAGCCTGAGTTCTTTGAATTGATGTAGTCTTCAGAACCACTTTCTTTTTCTTTATCAATAAGATGCCTCGGTCTGTTTGTTTCTGATGGTGATGATGAGCAGTTGTCAGTATTGGATAGCACTTGGCATGTGTGGGGAGGTTCAAGGTTCAATGTGATTTCACAATCATGTCCACCTTGTAACTTGACACATGCGACCTGTTGTTATAGACAAATACAGAGTACAACTGAGGGTGGCTCTAAGTGATAAAATATTCAAAGTTTCTCCAAAAACTAGCAAATACCAATTGCTGGGCCACTTGGGCTACTGAAGGTAAGAGATAGGGAGGTAGCTATGAACGTTGCTTTATAATCTAGAGTATGACATATAGCCACAGAAGTCTTCTGTTCTCAACAGTTGTAAACCTCACGCTGACAGGGTGATGAGTATGGGGATGTCCTCACTAACGAAACCATAAAAAGCATGGTTGGCTGTGCCTGAGGATTCTCTGATCATGTGGATGTGCAATGTCCTCAGTTTTCCATCTTTGCTTGATGATGTGAGGTAGCGCCTATAAAATCTATTATTTTTTCAATGTGCCTTGAGGGTTGTTCCTCATGCATGCCAATGATTGTTTTTTTCTCGTTGGAGGCACATTATCCATATACCCTCATGAGCTGATTGCTAGCCGGTCAATAGAGTTTTTCTATCTTCCAGAGCTTGTGTTGTGCATGGTGAATCCATTCAACACTAGCAAATCCTCAAAATTTTCAACAGCCAAGATAATGATTGACCTTGCACTGGACCTTAATCAGATCACTTACTGAACACAAATTCTCTAACATCAGATGATGTAGATGCTCAGATTGAACCCACAAACTTGTTGTCAGTCCTTGATGGTTTAGAATGAATGAATGTATGAACTCTGTTTGCACCGCTGGCAAGCCACTGTGCAGGGCTAAGAGGGGGGGGGAGTAAAGTAATCTCAATCTAGTAATCTCAAACTCTACTCCGAGTGTATATAGTAATTTGCATAGTATCGGTATGCATGTATTTAATGTTGTGGGGTAGAGCCTTTCTCGCAGATATGATAGACTTGTTACATTGTGAAAGACTCCTAATAGTGATACAGCTGTCTCAAAAGTAAGACAGCCAAAAAAGTAATAAAAGTCCCAAGAACCTGACAAAATGACTGAAAACTGTAGGCAAGGGACATACTGAAAAGCCAAAAACACATCATGGAAACAATGAACAGACATGCCAGGCCTGCCATCACCAAGTGATGACAGCGCAAATTCCCAAACAAGTGGCTGTGTAGTTTGATAGACAAATTGTGATGAGCCACTGACTTCCAGAGGAGTGGCTGTGCCAATCTAATCATGAGATCTTGATGGCAAGTCACTGATGTCCAGAAGGTGGCTGTGTCAATTAAGATCTTGGGCATCACTGATCACATCAATCAAACAATCAAATCAATCAGTCAATCAAACCTTTGACCAAATCAGCTTAACGCACTTTTACCCCCCTCATTCACTTCTCATCCTCTACATGGGCCCTACCCTTGCACAATGGCATCCCCCAACCCCTAACAAATGCAGAGATGGAAGGATGGAGGATGAGGGAAGGACCAGAAGGCCGGAACAGAGCCAGAAGCATGGTTTTAGCTAGAGAAAGGCTAAACCATTCTTCTAGGAGGGTCTGAACAACGCCAAGGCAGTGATGGCACCTCAGATATGCACACAAGGCGATGGAATCATGTGAAATGTGCCTGGTCCGTGTGCACTGCCAAAGACTATAAAAGGAGGGAATATTTTGGGATGTTGGGCAAGCAATCAGCTTGCCATGGCATGGGATCCCCAGTGAGTGGATCTTTAGGCCTAGGAGCAGTGTATTGACTTCAGGAGGGTTTTGTTGGAAATAATTAGTTACTCATTTGAATTAAAATTTGGTTCATTGGTTCTCAATTTGGGTGAGCAAGAACTTTTATTTTAAACATCAAATAGAATTATTATTTTGCCTACTAAAAGTGTGCATGAGTGTGATCAAGCCCAACACAACTAAAGTGATAAGGCTAATCTTATCCAGTCAGATAATCTCATTGATAAGATCAGATCAGCTGAATTCACATCAATAGCCATGGGTAGGTGGGGTGAGGTGATTTCTTGAGAAATTAGTGAGGTTCAAGTTTGTATCCTATGTCTGGTCAATTTAATCATCATGCCTATCCTTGATCGTGATGTTAGTGCTGGGCTTGACAATGCACCTCAATCTTCAGGACCCTTCTGCATCACCTAAAGCATGAGGATTCTCACCACCGCTATATTGTGCAGCAGGTTCCTTCATCAAACACACCACAAATTTATCCTGAAGAGAGAATTACCTAGGCCCACGCTTCGCTGGCGACGATTCATGATCTATTCTCAAGGATAGGCAACCTCTCCGCAGGTTGGGTGTTCCTCCGCAAAACAATTAGTCGTGCTTGAGGAGACCAATGAATGTGCCAGACATTATTCTGTTTTTGTTGTTGCTGTTTGAGATATTTTCCACACTGTGAGTTGCTGCAAAAATGGATCTTCTTCTTGCACAAAGTTCAAGACAATGTGTTTTTCGATCGGAAGAGGGCTGTA
>JAGGAQ010006621.1:0-10706 GCA_017657225.1 Termitomyces sp. T69sscA
TAGTATATAAGGCGCAGAGTAGTAAGTAGGTACTCTAGTCTTGATATTACCGTAACCCCGTCTTGTCTGTTGTGTTCTCGTCTCTGTTTCATCTCTCGCGTGTCCCGGTTTCATTACTTTTTACTTGCTTCTTTTCTTGTACTCGTCTCATTTTGACTCTCTGTCTCGTCTCTACTCGTCTCGTACCCTTAATCCATTTCGTTGTCCTCTTTTCTCTTTTCTACTCTAAGTTCTCTTGACTCTTTGTTCCCGGCTCTCTCCTCTTCGACTTAATCATTTCCTTTTCCCGCTATCTTATCTCAACTCTTTCCCCTTTTGGCTATTCAACTTCCCTGGCTTTGCTTCTATCCCCGGGACTCGCTAAGTCCCCATGTCTGGTTTTCTCTCGATCCCCAGGACTCGCTTGCCCACCGGCACTCGCTCGTCTCCCTCTCTTGCACCCCTGGGACTCGCGCCAACCCCCAGCCCTCGTCCCTCACCCTCCTCAGCACTCGTCTTACCCACCGGTGCTACCGGCACTCCTTCACGCACCACCCCCTGCCCCGCTTCGGTCTCCTACACCTCGCGCTACTCCCGGTGCTCTGTGTTTGTACACGGTGAATAGCCGTAAGGTGGATTCGCCCAGTAGACTGAGCCCCCGTGGTCAGCGGAACCTGACACTAGGGGCCATGCAGGATGGAGTGGAGGTTGAGACATATTGTGCAGCATGGAGGTCTTGTACTGGGAGTGTGGAGATATACAGTGGTGGAGCGGTGAGGAGTGGAGCAGGAGCGGAGCGTGGCATGTGGAGGTCAGGTTGGTGGTGATGCGTGATTGTGATGTGTGATGAGGGTCTCGGCACAGGCTAGGAACGACGAGTGATGCTGGTGCCAGTGCTGATGTGGCAGCTATGGGCGGTATGATAGCTAAGGCCAGTGCTGATGTGGCAGTCACAGCAGTGATGGCCGAGGGGATGCCGGGAGTGGTGGTGGCTGGTAGCAGTGACAGGCAGTGATGGCTAGAGACTATTGAGGGGGTTGGCTGGGTAGCGGTCTGGGCCTGAGGTGGTTATGGAGGTCGTTTTGAGGAGGGTTGGAGTTCCAGGGCCGAGGCTGAGTCCCAGGAGTCAGTAGTGGGTTGTGACACGCTGCGTCTATGGACACTGTGCACACTATATAAGGTATTCACCCAGTGGACTGAGCCCCCATGGTTAGCAGAACCTGACATCTTGGATAATGCTTGAAAGGGAAGTGCAGGAAGTTCTGGAGGTTTCCCAAAAAGAAAATGACATTCAGAGATATCTGAAAATCTCTGAAGGTCTAAACTGAGCCCCAAAGGTTTAGAGCTAGCCTCAAGGGTCTTGGAGAGTGGCACAAAAGGTGGGCTATAGCGTAGAAAAGTGCCTCAAGGAGAAGTCAGTGTAGACTGAAAATGGAAGTCCTCTGACAGGTCTGGTCTCATAGCAACTTGTGCCCACATTAGTCATCTGAGTAGCTTACAATATGGTTTGTCGAGCATGAACTTTCTGTTGGACTCTGTTTGTGAGCACATGGCCTTAGTAAGTTGAATGCCAGGTGAAAGGGGTGTATAATGTGTGTTACATTCACTCATTCCAAAATAATTAAGTAAACACATGAGATAGGCCTGTTGGGATAGGGATATCACTCCAGTGTTGAAGTCTCAAGTGATTGCCATACCTACTATAAATAATGGGTCTCCCATATCCTTAATCTCATACACTTCTCTAAGTTCCTTTTTTGCCAGCTCTGCGCCTTCTTTTGTCAACAAAAGGCTGAAGGTGTTGTTCATAAAAGTGTTGGTTATGGTGTGTTCATCCTTTTTTATCCTGCTGCATATGCAACTGTCTGCCTAACATACTATGAAGAGGCTATGCAATGTCTAGACCTGTGGGTGCCAGCTATAAAGCAGGAGCTGAGAGTACTAAAACAGAGGGGTATTTTCAAACTGATTCTGTGGAAAGACATATCTGCCAGAAAGAAAGTCATTGGGTGTAGGTGGGTCTATGCCAACAAGCATGGTGCTGAGGAAAATATAGTTTGATGTAAGGCACATTTAGTGGCAAAAGGTTACTTGCAGGTTGCTAAAGAAGATTTCAAAGAAATGTACACAGTAGTTGTTCAACTTGAACTACTCAAAATCTTAGCAGTGGTGACAGTGCAGCTTGGCCTGCACATATAGAAGATGGATTCTGTCTCAGCATACTTGAACAGCATGCCTGAGCATATGGTATACATGCATGTACCTCCTGATTTTCAAAGGAAAGAGGGTAAGGTCTGTCACTTGCTGAAAGCCATTTATGGCATGATGTAAGGTAGTTGAAACTGGTGGTACACCCTTGGCAACGTGTACCTGCAACTTGGCTACACAACTTCTCTAGCATCTATGCTAAGCTCTTTCAGTTGTTTACTTGACTGCCACTTCTGCTGACTTGTCTGTTGGGGCCCTGCTTGGTTTTCTCACTTAGTGAGCCCAATGCTACTCTTACCACCTAGTGACTGCCTACCCCAACACTACTTGGCACACTTTTGAGCATCATTAGTGCTAAGTGAAAGGAAATGATGGTGTCTTCAGACTGTTGTGCAAGGCAGTGCTGTCTCTAAAAGTGTGTTTCTGGCAGAATTCTGCCCTGATGCCCTTGTGGTGGGTTCCAAGTTAATGATGCTCAAAATGTGCCAAGAAGTGTCTAAGTAGGCAGCCTCCAAACATGTGAGAATAGTGTCAGGCTTGCTATGAGAGAGAATCAGGCAGGGTCCTGGCAAACAGCATTAGCAAAGGTAGCAGTAAGAGGTAAAGGGGAGCTTAGCATCAGTTGCTAAGTGCTAGAAGCCAACTATAAGTGCTAGGTGTGCAAATAGTACTTAACACTGGCATATTACCAGCAGCAAAACAAAGCGCTGACAGCATTCTGGTGACAAGTAAAAGAAGATTAAGGTTTCGAGCTCTAAAGCCCAAGGTATAAAAGAAATGGGTGGAAGGTGACTTTTTGTTCAAAGGTAAGTAAGTACAGTTTAAATAGTAAGCACTAAGTTGGTGACCTTTAATTGCCAAAGTGGTGAACTAAGTAAGTAAACACTAACCAACAATCTTTTATATAAGAAAATGTCAGTTAGTCTTTGACAATGCTTAGCAGCACCAGTCAGGCTGTCTGTATGTTATCTTGTCAAAAAGTAAAATAAAAATCACAAAAGATGTCACCATCAGAATGATTCTAATGGTGGTTGCCAGGGCAGCAGTGTTAATTAATCTATGGTGATTAAGGAATAGATAAATAAACAAATGATTGAAAAAACTTGGCAAAATAAAAATATGTATAGATTGTTGTGAGATTCAAACCCCAGCCTTTATGAGATGCACTAGGCAGACTCTTGGGCATGCTAACCACTAGTCCACAAGCCTGTGCTAAAGATTGTGTTAGTACTCTTTAAGATACAATTGCAGGCTCATCATCTCTCCCCAACTGAAAAATTGACTGTTCGTCAAGTTCTAGCAATTACATATCAAAAGTTGACAAAGCATAGCACAGATATGTTTAGATACGGAATATATATATATATATATTTAAACTGAAGTTTGTAAATTAAGAATCACATAAGTATTTTAATAAATATATATATGATCAAGTGACATACCTGGAGTTCATAGGTCAAGGATGATATGAACCCTAAGATGGAAAGTAAACTATATACCCCCTTTTGAGTCATACTAACATAAGGTGAGACATGACTTTGTGATAACAATTTCATACTTAGTAAACAAGTTTTAAAATTACACATTGTATGACATTGCAACAACTCATTGATGAGATATGTTGATGCATTTTGAGACAGATTCCTTGACAAGGATCCATGTGCTAATAGTCCATGCATGAAGTGTTGGTGTATTAAAGGTTAGCAGTTGTTTGGATACTTTGTAAAATTTGCACTTTTCCCTTCTTCTTCAAATGTTTACCCCTATCTCTCTTCTACTGACTTATCACTGTTAGCCTCCACCTTCATTGCACATGCCAATGTTCTGTTAGCATACATCTAAAGTGTAAGCACTGAGGCACCATAGAACAAGGTGAAGGAGATGATGTGCCTATATCAAAAATAAAAGGCAATGCAGGATAATGCGATCATATGAGATGAGGATAGAAAACTGTTGAAATTGTGTTGTGTGAGATATTAAGACAATGTTGGTGCTGAGTGGTTGGTGCCTTTTGTTGCTGACTTTATGAGTTTGTTCTTTTTTTCTTTTGTAAGCACTGCACTAAAGTAACCACCTCTAGGCACATCCTACCTTGTCTTTTGAGGATGAGCTAGAGGTGATTCTCTTTAGCAAAGTGCCTATGACAGTAAGTCCAGTGCCAAGAAGGTAAGTAGTTTTTACTAATTTTCTCAGTTTAGACATAGACATATGGCATGACAGCTTATAATAAGTCTTATGTCCTTTTCTCCATCCTCAAAAGCTCTGCATCAATGGGGTTGTGATTGCTATGGCAATGTATATGGGCTGTGTATTTTTATGTACTCCTTATGACACGATAGCATGCTCATCACTGCCTACTTACCTTCAGTCCTGAATTCTGCAAGACATCACCTCCTCAACTGGCCTCGACTTAGTCTAGAACATGCACCATCCAGCTCACTACATATCTAGCCATCACTGCAACCCCTAACATTCTCCTCAACCATCACTGTCAATCAATGCCACATCAGCACTTGACCTGGCAATCCTCAGTGCTTCTCTCAGCACACACTAACACTTTTCCTGACCATCACTAGTCTCCCATCACACATCACAATTCACACATCACCCATCATCACTTGCATCATTCCTTTGTCTGTGGCCTGCCCATCATTCTATTTTCTCTATGAAACTTATCATTTCACTGCTCTTCCATGAATATTCTCCACCCACACTTCCAAAGCAATGCTCCTTCCTTTAGGAGTCTCCTTTATGCCACATGATCACTGCTGACACCTACACCAGCCTTGCATGATCCTTGAACCATACTTGGAGCCTCAGCAGCACAACTTGTCACCAAGGCTAAGACCTGTAGCTCAAAACTTATCTACTGTCAGTATACAAGTCATGGAGTAGCACTTAGTATAATAGTCTTGATATTGCCCACACTTGTCTTCAGTTTCCTATGGTTTTGTTACAATTCACTATTGTCTTATCTTGTCTTGATTGTTTTTATTTGTTTCATACTTGTCTTGTATCATCTCATTATCTTTTGCCTCTACCCATCTTGCTTATCTCAATTTAATCTTTTTTTTCCACTCTCTTGTCTTGCCTCATCTCTCTAAGCCCTCTTCAGCTTTCTCCATTTTGTCTCAGTTCTGCCCTTCTCTTTCACTATTCCTTTGTTTTCTTGCCTTGACTCTCCTTTGTCTCAGCTCAGCTAAATTTCACACCCTTTGCCAATAGCTCCAGGACTTGTCTACTTCTGTTACTCACCCCAGCAACTTGCCCCCTTCACTCATTATCCCTGGGACTTTCCCACAACTTTGGCACTCATGCATTGCTTCTTGACATGCCTCTAGTGCTCATCTCTTATGTGTGACATTCCTGGATGTGATCAGCACTCTTTGCCCCAGTCTTGGTCTTGTTATCTCTTCAGCCTTGTTTCTTAGTCTCTTGCACTCATTTCAGGTACTTGTTATGCATATAAAACATTGTGTCTGCCTAATGAAGACTTGCTCAGTGGTCTGATCTTCTGCAGTCAGCAGTCTAGAAATTGTTGATGAGCTCTGAAATGAGTGAGAAGAGGTAGCAATTCTTCATGGTCAAAGTGTTAAGGATATAATAGTCTTGCACCAGGCAAAGTAAGCTATTTTTTTTCTTATTGAAGAACACCAAAGAAGTTATAAATGGCTTAGATGAGTAGATACAATTAGAGTCTAACTTATCTTGGAGGAACATGTCTAACTTGTCATGCTCCTTGGATGCAAGGGGGTAGACCTTGCAGCTAGAGGGCATGGCTTTGAGCAGTAGCTCAATAGCATGCTTTTGCTTGTGCTCCAAGAGAAAATCAAAGGACACTTTAAAGAACACATTTTCAAAGTTGTGGAGGTCTCAGGGGACCTCCATTTTGTTTTATGTCAACTTCCATTTTGCTCTACCCTTCCACACTTGCTCTGCCCCTTTGTACCACTCCTTGAGATCCCTAAAGCCTACTCTAAAGCTTAAAAAATCTTTAGAGGTCCTTTCTTTTTTGAAAAAAACCTTCAGAACATCTGCAACTTCCTGCTTAGCGTTGTCAGAGATCAAAATTAGCTCCAGTTCTTTTGTACAGCTATTCTTATGCCTCTACTTCTCACTGATGTACCATGATGAGCAGTAGGAATCTTGTTAACTGGCAGAGGAGAATCCAAAGTTATATTAGAAACAGTAATCAATAATACAGTAGTAACTAATCACTTAACAGCAGGAAATCCAAAGAAAACAAGTAAAAGGATTTACAAGATGACCAGAGCTAACTCTAAACTCTGACAATGCCAAACAAGAAGTTCTGGATGTTTCAAAGGTTTAGAGCAGACCCTGAGTGTTTCAAGGAGCAGCAGAAAACAAATAAATGTCCTAGAATCAGTCTGGCCTGCAGAAAGCCTAGTGATCACCAAGTGAGAGTTCAAGCATGAACAAAAACAGAGATATGAGCATGAGCAAGAACATGAAAAAGAATAAGTACAAGTAAGATCAAGCTTTGCCTAAGCACAAGTGACAGCCATGTTGGACAAGCCAGATAGAAACTCTGGATGGGATGCAAAAAAAATCAACCATGAGTCCCATGTATTTATACCCAAGTACAGTGATTAATTATCTAGGCAAAACCCAATCATAGCCCTCTCCATAGGTAGAAGGCAAGAAATTCAACAACTGCAGATGTAATAAGCAAGATCCATGTTAAGCAGCTATAAAAATGTCAAGACCCATACTTATCAAATGCCCAAACTAAGGGAAGACCAAAGAATTGTGATATTCAAAAAAAAAGTATAAAGAGATGACAATTGTCTCTCTTCACTCAATCTTCTGAAAGCCCAGAATATCACAAGAGTAGTATTTATCCTTTTCCTCTTCTTTATATTTTCTCCACTTTAAGGTTTAAGCTCTATCTTGCAATCAATCACAATATTGATATGATAGTAATCGTGAGCTGAAAACTATAAGCCGCAATAAAGTGTCGAAAACTGTAGATGTACCTCATAGATAGACTGCTGATCCCACACCAATGGCAGAAAACACTATGTTAACAAGAAAGAAGTTAAAACGAGACAGACTGATGCAAAAGGCAATAGCCAAGTGATGAAATCATGAATCCATCATGACATCATGATCTCGACGTTCTGGACAGGTGGCAATGCTTGGTGATGGCTGCCATCATGGATTAGTGATCTGTGATGGCATCAAGATCTTGATGATTGCATCACAATCTTGGGGTTGACTAGACAGGTGGCTGTGCCTAGCAATGGCTGCCATTATAGATCATTGACCAAATGATGGGACATCAATTGCAACCAAAGAACCTCTGTTTTTGTATCTACTGTCTACTATTACTACCTGTGCTTGCCTGCGAACCATCCACCTCGGTACTATGCACACAAACTCATGGGAGGAATGGATGGAGGACGAGGGAAGAACCAGTGATGACGCTCAAATTGTACCAAGTAGTGTCTGAGTAGGCAGTCACAAGGTGAGTAGCATTGGGCTCGCTAGTGGAGGTGAGCTGGGCAGGGTCTCAGAAGGCAAATTAGCAGAGGACAGTGGTAAGGGAGTGGTAAGGTAGTGCTTAGCGTAGTTGCCAAGCATGCAATGCCTGCTATAGTTGCAAGGTGCATAGATAACTAGAACATTAGCATACTCTCAGTGGCAAGACAAGGGCACCTTACGATGGTGCTCTGGCGTAGAGTAAGCTTATGAAGAGTGAAATTGTGCTTTGAAGCCCAAGCGTAAGAGCTAGAGGGTGAAGGTAACTTGTTATTTGCAGGCTATAAGTACAGTATATATAATAAATTGTAAGCAAAGTTGCCGTTGGCGACTAAAGGGTTGCCAACACAGGGAACTAGTAAGTAAATAATAGTCAACAATCTTTTATATAAGAAAGTGTCCATCAGACCTTAGCGATGCCTAGCAGCGCCAGTCAGGCTGTTTGTTGTATCAAAAATGCCAAAAAGTAGGTATAAAATCACCAAAATGTCAACATTATAGAATGATGGTGGTTACCAGGATGCAGCGGCAAAGCTGGCAAAACTTTGGGGTCAAGAAAATAAGGTAAAAATAAATCAAAAAATAATAATGAAAAATATGTCAAGTGTTTGTTCAGGGTTTGAACCTCAGCCTTTTGAGGGGATGCCAGGTAATCTAGAGGGCATGCTGATGACGCCCAAAATTGTACCTAGTGGTGTCTGGATAGGCAGTCACAAGGCATATAGCGTTGGGCTTGCTAATTGAGATGAGCCGAGCAGAGTCCCAGAAAACAGGTTAGCGGAGGACAGCGGTAAGGGAGTGGTGAAGGGAAGCTTAGCATAGTCGCCAAGTGTAGTATGCCTGCTGCAGTCGCAAGGTGTAAGAATTCCTAGTACACTGGCATAGATCCAGTGGCAAGACAAAGAACACTATACAAAAGTGCGCTTGGCATAGAGTAGACTTAGAAGGGACTAAATTGAGCTCTGAAGCCCAAGCGTAAGAGGTGACGGTGAAGGTAACTTGTTATTTTGCATGCTATAAGTACAGTATATATAGTAAAGTGTAGGCAAAGTCGCTGTTGGCAACCCTTGAGGCGCCAACATGGGGAACTAGTAAGTAAACAGTAGACCACAATCTTTTATATAGGAAAATGTCCATCAGCTCTTAGCGATGCCTAACGGTGTCAGTCAAGCTGTCTGCCATGTCAAAAATGCCAAAAAGTAAGTATGGAATTGCCCAAATGTCAATATAGTGGAATGATGGTGGCGGCAACGCTGGTGAAACCTCGGAGTCAAGAAAATAAGGTTAATAAATCAGAAAATAAAGTAAATAAATCGAAAATAATGGTGAAAAATATGCCAAGAGTGGGCCAGGGGTTTGAACCTCAGCTTTTGAAGGGGGTGGCCAGTAATCCATAAGGCGCGCTAACCACTAATCCATGCAGTTGTGCCAGGAAAATTGTTAGTATACCTTTTGATACAACCTGGGTCTTATCAGCGCTAACTACTAATCCACATGGCTGTGCCAGTGAAATCATCAGTACGCCTTTTGATACAACCTGGGTCTTATCACTGGCTAGCTGGAACAGGGCCAGAGTGTCACAACTTGCTACCGACCTCCAGGACTCAGCCCCAGCCCCGAGACTCCAACCCTCCCCAGAACAACCCCCACAACCACCCTGGGCCCAGACCACTACCCAGCCAACCCCTTCGGCAGCCCCCAGCCATCATTGCCTATCACCGCCACCAGCCACCGCCACTCCTGGCATCTCCTCGGCCATCACCACTATGACTGCCACATCAGCGCTGGCCTTGGCTATCACACCGCCCACAACCACCACATCAGCGCCGGCATCAGCAACACCTGACACCTCTGGCCCGTACCAAGACCCCCACCACGCACCATGATCATGCATCACTGCTGACCCAACTCTGCATGCCATGCCCCACTCCCGCTCCCCTTCTCACCACCCCACCATCACGTGTCTCTGCATTCCCAGTGCAAGACCTCTGCACTACGCAACATGTTTCAACCCCCACCCCATCCTGCATGACCCCCGGGTCTCATCCCAAGCCCCGGTGCCACGACCTGCCACTGGAATCCAAGCCTGAGCCCCGGGGCCTACCTACTGCATAGTATATAAACCATAGAGTAGTAAGTAGTACTCTAGTTTTGATATTACCATAATTCTCATACTGTTTTATTGTGTTTGTTTCTGTCTTGTATTTTTGTGTGTTCCGGTCTTGTTATTTTCACTTGCTTTGTTTCTTGTCATACTTGTCTCACATCGCCTCCTTTTGTCTCTTACTCTAATTTCACTCTGCTTTGCTCCTCGTCTCTCTATCAATCCTAAGTTCTCTTGTCTTTTCTGTTTCCAGTCCCCAATCTTGACTTGTTCTGTTTCCGTTCCCCTTATCTTATTTCAACCCCTTTCTCCTTTTGGTTTACTTAAGCTCCGTGCCTCTGTTTCCATCCCTGGGACTCGCTAAGTCCCCACACTCGTCATCTCTCTGAACTCCAAGACTTGCTTGTGCACCGACGCTTACTCGTTCTACCCTCCTGTATCTCCAGGACTCGTGCCTACTCCTTGGCACTCGTCCTCCACCTGCTCTGGCACTTGCTCACTCCTCCAGCGTTACCAGCACTCCTCAGCACACTGTCAGGGGACTTCCATTCGATTTCCATTCTCAAGCACATCCTGCGCCACCCCCAGGACCCCCGGGACTTGCCCCAGGACCCCCGGGACTTGCCCCAGGACCCCCGGGACCTGCCCTAGACCCCCAGGGCTCGTTCTAGACCCCCGGAGATCTCCGGAGGTCATTTCCTTTTTTGGAAATCCCCAGAACTTCACGTCCCTCCTGTTCAAACATTACCCAAGGTTAAGGTTAGCTCCGGTCACCTATACAGTTGTTCCCACGCCTCCGCCGCCCACTGATGCGCCGCGCCAAGCAGTGGGGAATTCTTAGACTTGTTCTCTTTGGATTTCCCTCTGCTAGGTGATTAGTACCATTGTATCATTGATTACCCTGTCTAATACA
>JAGGAQ010006622.1:0-10675 GCA_017657225.1 Termitomyces sp. T69sscA
GAAAGTGGACTTGCGCAATATGGCTGGACAGACACACAAGATTGTCTGACACTACAGTCAACAGATATGAAAAAAAAATTGTAAGCGAGACAAGCTTCCTAGAACACAAGTGATATACGTATCATATAAATGAGCATAGGGACCCAGGCGTAGTAACATGTGCAAGTCACACTAGCCAAGTGATAAAGGATGTTTACAGAACTGAATAGGAGCAAGAATGAGTCATTGAGTTTATGCCATAGTTGAAGAAGGCTCGCTGACGTTGATTGGGCATGAGGAGGGTCACGAGGAGGGTCCAGAAGGGGATCGGGGACGGTGAGAAACTCGTACATGCCTTTGTACTCTTCACGGTTGAAAATATTTTCTTTCATTTTGAACTAATCTTGTGTTCTCGCCGAAGC
Source organism: Termitomyces sp. T69sscA (assembly GCA_017657225.1). Taxonomy (NCBI): domain Eukaryota; kingdom Fungi; phylum Basidiomycota; class Agaricomycetes; order Agaricales; family Lyophyllaceae; genus Termitomyces; species Termitomyces sp. T69sscA. The sequence goes on from JAGGAQ010006622.1 coordinate 402, forward strand.
TCCTGTGACGAAACCATCGTCCAGTTGGATCTTCTGCAGCGTGTGAGATAAACATGACTGGAGCCTTCCGTAGATTGAGGAGCACTATTCCACAGTGGAAGTTTCCACCAAGCTTGTGCCAATAACGCGTTTTGTCGACAGAAGTCTCTTTACGTCTTCGTTGACACTGATACCAGAACAGTAACAAAGCACCCACGCCTTCGTGTCTTCAAATGTTATACCGGATCCACCAACTATGCACATATTGGAGTCTGTAATGTGTCAGCAAAGGTGACGCCACAGGAAAAGAGTCCAGAACCTTTAGCGAGTTGGGCAAAAGATGGTGAAAGAGGTCAGATCGAATTGTGACTGGCAACGGTGGACCAGAGGACAGTGGCAGTTAGGTTGGCAAGAGCGCTTGAGTTAGTCAGGGACGGCCTCGGATATCAGGGCTGGTGTGGTTAAGTAGTAGTACCAGGCCAGGACACAACAATCAATGATCAAAACAACTTGATCAACAGTGATTGTGGGTCATTGCATGTGATCCATGTGTCATGTCCAGGGAGGGGGGGGGCAGCCTTTTGATGACCTGAATACTATCTAATGATCAGCTGATGATATGATCACATGTGTCTTGGACTTGAGTTTGCAGTCAATTCAATTCGAGTCCCACTTGTTCTCTACATTCCGGCAGACTCCAAGGCTGTGAGTAACATTTATTCATTCATTCTACTGATGTGAATTTAGGTTTTTCTTATCTTATCAATAGATAATCTGATTTGATTAAGATAACCTTATTCACTTGCCCTCGTTGGGCTGCGTTACACGAACGTGCACTTTCAGGCAATGGAATCATATAGTTTATTTGGTTTTTAAAATAAATGTTCTTGCTCACACAAATTGGAGGTCAAGGAACCCAATTTAATTCAAACAAAATAGAACTAAATATCCCATGTAATCCCACTGAAGTCAAACACTGCTCCTGAGCCTAAGAATCTGCACACTGGGGACTCCATGCCATGGCAAGCTGATTGCTTGCCCAACATCCCCAAATAACCCTCCTATTTATACCCTTCATTGATGCACACAGACCAAGCACATTTCACGTGATTTTGTTGTGTTTTTGCATGTACCCAGGGTGCCACCACCATCTTGGCATGTCCAGGCCTCTTGGAGGAATGATTTAGCCTTATTCCAGTTAAAACCACCCCTCTGGCCCTGTTCCAGCTGGCCAGCCCTTCCCTCATCTTCCATCCATCCTTTCCCATAGGTTCGTGTGTGTAGTATTGAGGCAGATGGGTCACAGGCAGGTGTAGGTAGTAATGGTAGCAGTAGATACAAAAACTGAGGTTCTTTGGGTTATGATTGATGTCCCATCAGTGGATCAATGATCTGTGATGGTGGCCATCACTGAGCACAGCCACCTGTCCAGCCAATCCCTGAGATTGTGATGCAATCTCTGAGACTTTGATGTAATCACAGATCAGTGATACATGATAGTGGCCATCACTGAGCACAGCCACCTGTCCAGGACGTTGAGATCATGATGTTGTGATGGATCCATGATCTCATCACTCAGCCATCACCTTTGCATCAGTCTGTCTCTTTTGACTTCCTTCTCGTCAATGTGGTGCTTCCCACTGTTGGTGTGGGATCAGCAGTTTATTTCTATGAGGTACACCCACAGTTTTTGACACTTTATTGTGGCTTACAGTTTTCAGCCCACGATTACCATCATATTACTACTACATTTCCAATGATGTACTATATAGTCATATCACTCACTGTTGTTTGAGTACAAAATCAAGTTGTTCTCCACATTCTGGCAGACACTGAGGCTTCATATCACTTGCTGTTGTTTAGTGTCCAGATTCAGACTTAAAGCTTTCAAGATGGAGGCTCCAAGATATTGTTTGACCAGTTTCTATTGGTACAAGGACTGCTCATAGAGTACTGTAAGTTACATTACATATTCTGAGGGTACAACACTTATATTTTGCAAATACAGACATTCAACTCTGTAGAAGTATACAGTAAGTCTTCCTCAGTCACTGACAATATGAAACAAGTACAAAGCAAAGCAAAATGAAATAAAGTCAAAACTAAGAAACCAAGATACAAGACATGAGAGAAATAAAACAGAACATGAAGCATAATGGTGATGAGCCCATGGTTGTGTCAGAAGGAGTACTGATATATTTTATAACACAGGCTTGTGGACTAAGGGTTAATACACTCCATGGTCTGCCTAGTGCCCACCTCAAGGGCTAGTGTTCAAATCCAGGAATAAGCCTATCCCATAGCATTTCCATTTTTTACCTTATTTTCTTGACTGCCAAGGATTTACCGGCATTACCACAGCACCCTGGAAACCATCATCATTTTGATGGCAGTGACAATTTGTGAGATCTTTACCTGTTTCTTGACATTTTGACACAACAGACAGCTTGCTTGATGCCGCTAGGTGTTGCTAAGGTCTGACTGACATTTTCCTATATAAAAGATTGTTGGTTGTTGTTTACTTACCACGTTCACCACTTTTGGCAACTTTTGATCACCAACAGTGACTTTGCTTACTACTGTTACAACCCACTACCCACTGCTGGTACTCAGCCCTGGTCTCAGGACTCCAACCTTCTCAAATCAACCTTCACAACCACCCCAGGCCTGGACCGCTACCTGACCAACCTCCTCGGCAGCCCTTGGCCAACACCACCCATTGCCGCCACCAGCCACTGCCACTCTCAGCACCCCTGGTCATCACCACCTGCAGCATGCCACATCAGCACTGGCCCTGGCTATCTCTGGCGCTCCCTCAGCTGCTGCTGCCACATTAGTGCTGGAACTGACTAACCCTGGCGCTTCTCCTGGCCCATGCCAAAACCCTCCCGAGCCCCCACCAAGATGCCCATCATGCATCATGACCTGCTGGCCTGACCTCTGCCCACCAAGCTCCACTCCTGCTCACCTCTTCATCTTGCCGCTCCATGTTCCAAAAGCAAGACCTTCTGCTGAGAGACCTCCTCATGCTGCAAGACATGCATCAACTTCCACCACTGCCTTGCATGATCTCCAGGACTCACCTTGAGCCCCAGCACTACAACTCATCACTGGAGCCTGGACCTGAGCCCCAGGGCCTACATACCAACCAGTATATAAGTCATAGAGTAGCCCTTCGTACTCTAGTCTTGATATTGCCATACCTCTTGTTTCTAGTTTTGTGTTTTGTCTCTGTCTTGTTAAGTATCACACATTCTGATTTCCATTTTTTACTTATCTCATTTTTGTATTGCACTTGTCTTGTCTCATCTTGTTTCCACTTGTCTCTACTCATCTCATACTCCCAATTCAACTCTGCTTCATCTCTACTCTCTTGTCTCAAGTCTCTCAGTCTCATCTCAATTCTCTTATCTCCTGCCTTTGTCTTGACTTGCTTTATTTCTCCTTCCAACTATCTTATCTCAAATCTTTCTCCTTTTAGCTTGCTTAGATTCCCATGCCTCCTGAGACTTGCTAAGTCCCTCCACTTGTCTCAGTCATCTACTCTCCAGCCCTGAGCCTCCTTGCACCCCAGCGCTCGCCCCCATCTATTCTCCCACATCTCTGGGACTTGCACCTGCCCCAGCACTTGTCTTCCATCCCCCTTACCTCACCTCCAGCACTCACATTTTCTGCCCTGGCATGACCAGTGATCACTTGCTCCAACACTGCTTGCATCCCTGGATCCACCCCAGCCTCCTCTGCCCTGTGCTCCTGACAGTACTGCTGCATTTGTGGACATTGTGCGTGCCAAATAAGGATTCACCCAGTGGACTGAGCCCCCATGGTCAGTGGAACCTGACAACTACTTAATATATATACTGTACTTATACACTGCAAATAACAAGTTACCTTCACACCCCATCTCTTACACTTTGGGCCTCGGAGCTCAATTTAGTCTGTATCATCTCTCTATGCCAAGGCACTACTCTTAGTGCTTTGTCTTGCCACTGGGAGTATGCCAGAGTTACAGTCTTTACATGCCTAGTAAGTATGGCAGGCTTCTAGCACTTAGCACTGCCGCTAAGCTCACCCTCTCCTTTCCTTATTGCCACCCTTGCTAACTCATTTTCTGGGACCCTGCCTAGTTCTTCCTCACTTAGCAAGCTCAATGCTAATCCCCTTTGCCTTGTGACTGCCTATCCAAACTCCACTTGGTACAATTTTGGGTGTCATCAACAGTGGGCAATATCAAGACTACTGTACTAGATACTATGTTACAACTTATATATGAGAGGGAGTAGGTAGGCCCCAAGGCATAGGTCTGGGCCTTGGTGATGAGACACAGTGCTAGGGTTCTTGATGAAGCCTAGATATCTTGCAAGGCAGTGGTAGGTGTCAATGTAGGTTGTGCAGGGCAAAGGAGGCTCCTAAAGGAAGGGCCTTGCTTTGGGAGCACAGGAGGCATGGAATGTCAACAAGGCAAGGAGGTGAGTAGGAAGGAGGCAGCCCCTCTGTTCACCACAGATCATTGATCTCCATCCTGGAATTTGCTACTAGCTCCAGCACTCATCCTTCTACTTCCCTATGCATTTCTGGCACTTGGCTCTGGTATTTGCCACCCTGTACATTACTGGATCTCCCATTCACAATCTCCCACAGTCTCTGGCCTGTTCCTCAGTCTCCTATTCCCTGTGCTCATCAACAGTATTCCTTATGTATGCATTCACCCAGTAAGAAATTGCCCAGTGGTCTGAGCCCCATGGTCAGCAGAATCTGACAGCCATCAAAACACTCAAATTCAAGTGTGTCATACTCTTGAACAATCTAAGCAGCCTACAGTACAAACCCATCTAAGCCCAAGTGTCTAGGGGGCTTGCCAACACCACAAAAGGCACACTCTACACCTCTGACAACATCCAAAAGCTAATGGAGACCATACAGAACCTGCCAACACTGAAAGCCTCAAACTCCATCCTATCTACTAACACTGTGTTGGCCATAGTGATGAGAGGTAATTCGAGGTCACAAAAGCCCTAGCTCCCTAGACACATGCATCATGCAAGTGCAAAGTGCTGCACAATATATGCTATGTATAGACAATCATGTGATGGACTTGAGGTGCCCTATTGCATGCATCTAGGAGGCACAATAGAGAAGCAAGGCTTTGATGCTGCCCACAATGCCACTGCATGAGCAGAGGGCACTGCTACTTCTCAGTCAGCAAAAGGGAGACATGGAGATGCTTGCTATCATCTGAGCTTTCAAGGAGTGGAAGCACTTCCTGGAGGGTGCACAGCACAAATTCAAGGTCTGAATGGATCATAAGAGCCTGGAGTACTTTGGAGGAGCACAATGTTGCTGTTATTGTTCTCCCTGGTGCCATGTCCTACTCTTCAGAACAGAGTGTCAGGTTTCCCCATGCTCTGGCCAGGCTTGTGGTGCAGTAAAAAGTCAAAGTTAGGGATCACTAGGCCTGTGGATGATTGACCTTCTTAGCTGTCTAGGCCCAAGTTGTTTGCATTGCAATTTGGGCCATGGCAGGTATAGCCATCCAGAGAGCTGAGGTTGACATCCTCCAGGACATTTGAAATGGAAACTGAGACGGCTGACAGGAGGATCTTGTGGCTAAAATTGTCAGGTTCCGCTGACCATGGAGGCTCAGTCCACTGGGTGAATACCTTATGTGGTGATCACCGTGTCCACAGATGCAGAGCACCGGTAGGGTGCAAGGCGTAGGAGGCTGAAGTGGGGTGGGAGGAGTGTGCTGGAGAGTGCTGGTAGCACCGGATGAGTGGGCAAGTGCTGGGGAGGTGGAGGACGAGTGCCGGGGGGTAGGCGTGAGTCCCAGGGATATAAGTGGGTGGAACGAGCAAGTGCCGATGCATGGGCAAGTCCTGGGGTTCAGAGAGATGATGGATGCAGGGACTTAGCGAGTCCCAGGGATGGAAGCAGAGACGCAGAAATTAAGTGGGCCAAAAGGGGAAAGGGTCAAGATAAGATAAGGGGAGAGGGAACAGAACAAGTTGAGATGAGGAACTGGAGACAGAAGAGACAAGAGAACTTAGAGTTGAGAGAGAGAGAAGAAGCAAGAAGAATGGATTAGAGTAGGAGATGAGTAGAGACGATGCAAGGAGATGATACAAGGCGAATATGATAAGAAATGAGGCAAAGTGGAAATAGTGAGACCAGAACGCACAAGAAGACAAGACAGAGATGAAAACACAACAAAACAGTATGGGGCTATGGTAATATCAAGACTAGAGTACTACTTACTACTCTACGACTTATATACTATGCAGTAGGTAGGCCCTGGGGCTCAGGCCTGGGTCCCAGTGGCAGGTTGCAGCGCCAGGGCTTGGGGTGAGACCTGGGGGCCATGTGGGATGGAGTCGGGGTTGAGATATGTTGCACAGCATGGAGGTCTTGTACTGGGAGCGTGGAGACACGCAGCGGCGGGGCAGTGAGGAGGAGAGCAGGAGCAGGGTGTGGCAGGCGGAGGTCAGGTCGGTGGTGATGTGTGATCGTGATGCATGATGGGGGGTCTCGGCATGGGCCAGGGGCGACGGGCGGTCGTGGGGGTTGTTTTGGGGAGTGTTGGAGTCCCAGGGCCAGGGCTGAGTCCTGGGGGTTGGTAGTGGGTCGTGACAAAAATGGCCATGGCTTGGAAGTCTGGGCACACTACTCAGGCCAAGTTGGTCCATGCCAACAAGTAGGCCCTTCAGAATGGGCTTCCAACCTTCTGGAACTGCATTTACATGCCTAACATCTCAGAGCTTTGCTGGAGGATTATTGGGCAGCACCATAACTCCCACAGTGCTGGACACCATGGCTGGTAAGTCACATTGAAACTAGTGTCTTGGAACTACTGGTGGCCCCAGATGTTCCAGTATATTGGATCCCACACCAGTACCTGTGACCTTTGCCTCTAAACCAAGGTGCAATGTTGGAAAAATGCTGATGACCAGGTCAGACAGAATCAGCCATGATTAGCTTACTTTAGAAAAGTCAAATTTCAATGCCTGATCAGATGAACCCAAGGAAATCAGGCACCATCCTAATTAGGCATGAAATCTCTGTTCAGATTGGGGCCTGATTTGGCCAAATTTAGGATGCTTGTACATTATTAGGTTATCAGACATCAGAAAGAAAAGATCAACCTTTTTCAATGTATTATTAGTGCCCTTTGAATTTCTTAGCCAAGTTTGTAGACTTTTTTGAAGTCATCCTTTTGATTTGGAGCTATTTTATGTACTATTTTCTTTACATTCATAAGGACTGAATTATGATCTAATCAGTTGCCAACACTAAGATTCAAACTACTGACCTTTTGTTAGAAGTTTGAAGAAGACACAATATACAATTACTAACCAATATTCTATCTGCCCAACAATATATATTGAAAATGTGGTTAATCTATCAACAAGGTCTAAGATGATGGCTCAACTGTTTTTACTTACATTGCTTCATGTAATTGAACAATCTATAATTGTATTGACTATTAGCATGCAGTATAGATAAATGGCACTACATATACATTATCAACAAGTAGGTATACAGAATGAACAAGTAGGTATATCAAATGCATACAGATATTGTCATGACCCGCTACCGACCCCCGGGACTCAGCCCCAGCCCCGGGACCCCAACCCTCTCAAAACCACCCCCGCAACCACCCCAGGCCTGGACCGCTACCCGGCCAACTCCTCTGGCCATCACCGGCCATCACCACCCGTCAACGCCACCAGCCACTGCCACCTGTGGCATCCTCGGCCATCACCACCCATTACCGCCCGTTGCCGCCACAGCCACCGCCACTCACGGCACCCCCCAGCCATCACCGCCGTGACCACCACATCAGTGCTGGGTCTTGGCTATCACACCGCCCATAGCCGCCACATCAGCGCTGGCACCACCCGTCACCCCCGGCCCGTGCTGAGACCCCCATCACGCATCATGATCACGCATCACCACCGACCCAACCCCCGCACGCCATGCCCTGCTCCCACTCTCCCTCACTGCCCTACTACTGCGTGTCTTTGCATTTCCAGTGCGAGACCTCCGCACTGCGCAACATATCTCAACCTCGCCCCGCCCCGCGCAGCCCCCAGGTCTCACCCCAAGCCCCGGCACCGTGACCTGCCGCTGGAACCCAGGCCTGAGCCCCGGGCCCTATGTACTGCGTAGTATATAAGGTGTAGAGTAGTAAGTAGTACTCTAGTCTTGATATTACCATAGCCTTGTCTTGTTTGTCGTGTTCTCGTCTCTGTTTTGTTTTCTCGCATGCCCCGGTCTCTTTACTTCTACTTGCTTCTTTTCTCGTCATACTCGTCTCGTTTCGTCTCTTTGTCTCGTCTCTACTCACCTCATACTCTCAATCTATTCTAATTGCTCTCCTTTCCCTCTCTATTCTAAGTTCTCTTGGTTCTTCTGTTCCCGGCTCCTCTCTTCAACTTAATCATTTCCATCTCCCATTATCTTATCTCGACTCTTTCCTCTTTTGGCTGTTTAACTTCCCTGGTTCGGTTTCCATCCTTGGGACTCGCTAAGTCCCTGCGCCTGTTATCTCTTGATCCCCAGGACTCGCTCGCTCACCAGCGCTTGCTCGTCCCATCCTCTTGCATCCCCGGGACTCGCGCCAACCCCCAGCACTCGTCCTCCAACCTCCCCAGCATTTGCCCCACTTGCCGGCGCTACCAGCACTCCCCCACATACTGCCCCTGCCCTGCCTCGGTCTCCTATGCCTCGTGCCCCTCCCAGTGCTCTGCGTCTGTGTACACAGTGATCATCACATAAGGTGTTCACCCAGTAAACTGAGCCCCCGTGGTCAGCAGAACCTGACAGATATATAGTACAAAATGAACAAGTGCAAAAGCAGAATGATCATGACAGAACAAGAAGTTGTATCAAGTTCATCAAGAATACTAGCAAAAGAAAATCCTTCAGACTTTCATTTTTGAGATCAAGTTGAGCATCTTGCAAGAGGCTTTTCGGCAACCACAGTTCCCTTTTGGACCACCTTTATTCTTCATTTTCCTGTCAGGTTCCACTGACCACAGAGGCTCAGTCCACTGGGCAAATCCTTACTTGGTGCACACAATGTCCACAAATGCAGTGGTACTGTTGGGAGCGCAGGGCATAGGAGACTGGGGCCAGGCTGGGGATGCAAGTAGTGTTGGAGCAAGTGATCACTGGTCACCTTGGGGTGGAAAACGCGAGTGCCAGGAATGAGTAAGGGGGGTGGAAGATAAGTGCCAGGGCAGGTGTGAGTCCCAGAGATGTGAGAGGATAGATGGAGGCCAGTGCTGGAGTGTGAGGGGGCCCAGGGCTGGAGAGTAGATGACTGGAATGAGCAGAGGGACTTACTGAGTCCCAGGAGGCATGGGGATCTAAGTGATCTGGAAAAGAAGAGAGTCGAGATAAGATAAAGGAAAGGGGAAATGGAATGAGTCAAGATAAAGGTGAGAGACAAGAGAGTAGAGAGGGAACTTAGAGATTTGAGGCAGGGAAAAGAGATAAAGCAGAGATAAATTCAGAGTACAAGACAAGTAGAGACAAAGAGAAATGAGGCAATACAAGATGAGTATGATACAAAAATGAGATAAGTCAAAAATGAAAACTGGGACACAACACACAGACAGAGACAAAACACAAAACACAAAATGAGAAGTACAGCAATATCAAGACTAGAGTATGAAGTGCTACTCTACAACTTATATACTGGTTGGTACATAGGCTCCAGCGCTCAGGTCCAGGCCCTGGTGACAAGTCATGGTGCTGGGGCTCAAGGTGAGTCCCAGGAATTGTGCAAGGCGGCGGTGGGAGTTGATGCATGTCTTGCGGCATGAAGAGGTCTCTTAGCAGAAGGTCTTGCTTTTGGAACATGAAGCAGCAAGATGAGGAGGCAGGCTTGGTAGATGGAGATTGGGCTGGTGGTGATGCATGGTTGTGATGTGTGATGGGCATCTTGGTGGGGGCCAGGGGAAGCACCAGAGTTAGCCAGTGCTGGTGCTGATGTAGTGGTGGCAGCTGGGGGATCGCTAGAGATAGTCAGGGCCAGTGCTGATGTGGCATGCTGCGGGTAGTGGTGACCAGGGCTGCTGGAGGTGGCGATGGCTGGTGGTGATGATGGCAGTGTTGGTTGAAGGCTGCTGAGGGGGTTGGTTGGGTAGCAGTCCAGGCCTGGGGTGATCATAGAGATCAGTTTGAGAATGTTGGAGTCCCAGGGCTGGGGCTGAGTGTCAGGTTCCGCTGACCTCGGGGGCTCAGTCTACTGGGCGAATCCACCTTGCGGCTATCCACCGTGTACAAACACA
>JAGGAQ010006623.1:0-10659 GCA_017657225.1 Termitomyces sp. T69sscA
CACACAAAAGAGGGTCAACATTCATCTAGGTAGATTGTGAAGAATTAAACCAGACGAAATTGACTCTGCACTTTTGATTATGGATACTTACCGCCCTCGAATTCCAAGACTGAGGCTTTTCTGTGAATTATTTGCGCGGGGGAGAACGTTCAATGGAACATCTGAGTTGGACATCAACACGTCACATTTTGTCATTGTTGTTTTCAGGATTTGACTTAACAAACAAAGTGAGGAAAACCAACAGCAACGAAGCTGAAGTTTCCTATCGAATACATTGGATCTTTTATACCTTACTCTTTCACAATCATATGCTAACGCCATTGAGTCCTTGTGATAATAAGACGGGTCCGTTGTAAGATATAGTGTTAGTTGTGAAATTCGACATGAAGAAAAATAGAATAAGGAGGACGAATAGGAAGGTATAGTAAAACGTAGTAGAAGCGAAATAGTAGTTTCGTGCCTTATATTCACGTCTAAGAGTCGGAAAGAATTATACGTTCTGTTATGTATTTGCATCTAATCTAACCTTGTAATCTAACCCAATTCTCACATGCCAAGTTGGGAGATGCATCACGTCCGACGACGCTGCATAGGGTTCGCGTCACTTCGAGAGCACCCACCCAAAAAAAAACCCCCGAAAACGAGACGCGCATCGAACGAAGATCGGATAACCCCTATGAAAAGCGACGAAGGGAAGGCTGAACCAGTGGCTTCAGGAATTCGATGTACATCGGCGCTAACAACTCCAGGGGACGCCAATACCGGAGAAAAGCATCCGACGACCAGCGGCCCAACATCTTTACCACATCTGGTGGGATCATTGACAGGAGCAAGTGAGTGGTACCACCGATTCTCAGACAGTGGCCTGAAATGCGTGGGAACCCGGGTGCGACCCAAACAGAATTCAGCCTATCCACGAATTTTCTCTGCGTCAGAACAACCTGTCTTCCTTGTGCGTTGATGTAGCATCCGAGCATGTCGCTATCCGACCGCATGCTCTGCTGACTCCAACACGAATTGACGTGCGACAACCACGTCTTCGCCCTACGAACCCCCCATCTTCGTGTTCGGTAAATGCAAGATTTGAAATCCCACGCATCCAGGTGCTTTAAAATCCGACCACTTTGGGAAGAGGGTAACATTGACATGTTTCTCGGTCTTGGGTAGGAACTTGCCCAGGCATATCTGAGCCCAGAAACACATCAAGGCGGTGAAATAAATGCAAAGGTCCATAGACAACGTCAAGTCCAGTTTATCCTTCAGCAATCGAAGCATCTCTTCTGACACGGGCGGGCGCGGTGGTTTGATAGAGGAAGCAGGCCTTTGATTCTCAACACCTCGTATAATATAGGTGAGTTGATTGCTTTGTGAGGAAGGAAAACCATGTAGGATGTGCCAAGCCCAAATGGTGTCACATTTAGCAGAGACTGTTTGGCCAGCAACTTTGCCCGCAAAGGACGCCACATACTCACACAAGATCAAGTCAGGGACAGGCAGGAGCAGTTGACGCAGCATGATAATCACAAGTAAGTTTTGAACAAGACGAAATATATGATACTATCTGAAGTTCGAGGACCAAGAATAAATGTGTATTCAGTAAATGTAATAATACAACAAATAATACAGCACACCTGAAGTTCGAGGACCAAGAATGGCCCGAACCCCAGTGTGAAATGGTTAATATATATACCCCTAAATTTTAGGTGAGACACATTTTAGTAACATAGGTTTCACAATGATATAATACTCGTAAACGTACGCAATTGATGACGAGGCGATGGCAACAGTGTAAGGTCATTTGGCGTTTATTTCGACAGCAGTTCACAGTCCCCGTTCCTAAGCCTAATCCACTTCACAAATTCCTTGATTGCCACATCGTACCAAGAGGTTGTAGAAGTCTTCCATGCCTTTCCCAGGGTTGTGCGCGTATGGGTTGACAATGACACCTGGTTATCAGGCCACGAAAGCATCCCTTGAGCGCGTCTTGTTACTCCATAGGTTGCCCCACATTCTCGCCTTTCAACTGTGCAAATAGGAAGTACAGCTGCAGGAGGCAGAGGAGCATCTGCTGGTTCAAGGTGACCACCTTTTGCTCTCTCAAATATAGACTGTACATGATGCAGAGTGAGCTGCGTGATAATATCGTTTGCATGCATCACTGAGTTCATTGTATAGGTACCAGAACAGAACGCTGATTCGACCACGGGTGGATGCCAGTAAGTATGAGTCAGCCTCAAGGTAGTGCGATGGACTTTCAGTCATCCTCCACATTCGAACCAGTCAACCTGTATTAGATATACATGCCGACACAGGGGTTGCATCATAGTTTCACATGCCAGAGTACATTCATGTACGTTACGAGTAATTTGTAGATTTCTGATAGGTCTGATAAGTTGAAGTAGTAACGCTCCATGATACATATGCTCTAAGGTAATCTGGTAACACAGGGGGGAAAGGGTAAATTAGATGTCACAGAGGAAATATACCACGTGATGTTGATAACCAAGACCTATAGCACACAAGTAAGTACCTCAGTCTCGTATACTTGACTATATGTATTAATCCTACCTATAGCACACAAGTAAGTACTATGGTAGGGATAGTTGTAAGTATGTGACCGTTCATAGGTATGTGCGCTACTCACCCTCAGTCTCATATACTTGACTGAGGGTAACATAGCTACAGGGTCCGTATATATATGTGTTTTGCTGTGTTCAGGGTGAATGATATACTCATTATAATTATATCGACCCTTTTGAGATACACCACTTATGGTGCATACTACCGGTGTCCAACACTCCTTCTCACTGCAAGTGGCATACAAGCGAGCTCCTCCTCGCAAGGAATCTGCTAAGATAGGCCAAGGATTTGTTGAAGGCAGGAGAACCGTGGCAGGGGGAGCGGTTTCGTAAACAGGTCTGCAACGTTGTCCTTCATATTGATGTATCGTACGACAAGTTCCTTCAATTCCACCCTTTCTCGTAGGAAGTGATACTTGATCCTGCAAGACATGCTGTACCTTGAAGCGTACGATTTTTCCTTTCTCATCACGTTTGAGTGCAAAGACAGGGGTAGGTACTTCCTCCCTTGGTATTAGCTTAAAGACTCCCATGTCCTTCAGGGATCAGAGCTCATCTTCATATGCTGCCTTCCATTGTAACGCGTCTGGGCTAGCCTGCGCTTGGCTCCATGTCCTCAGTACCTCTGGATCAACATTGCCTGTGTTTATAACCGGTTCGTCCTCGAGCACGTTCAACATCACCAGCACCTGATCTAGATCAAGATTCTCATCCATCACTTCTTGTTGGTTGTCTAGGTCTCCACCACAATGAAGTTCATCTATAGCTTGTTGACGCTCTGCCTTTTCTGCCCATATCTGCTCAGCTGACTCCCTGGATTCCCTCACTGCTTGCTGTACCCTCGTCTCAGGTATGTTATCTGGTCTACTCTTTGCTGTGGGTACTGGGATCCAAGTAGATCTACGCAAAGGTTCTTGTACCGGTGCAGCTTCAGCAATTCGCTCAGCGTCATGGTTGGGTATATGGTCAGCAGGTACCTCTAGTGGATTTGTGGCCCAGTTAGGTTTGTCATCATCATTTTCAATGACAAAAGGCTGATCCTTTGCTTCTTTTGATATAGCTTCAATTGTTGGAACATCTGGATGGTCTGGGGGTATATATTGAGGGACTATGCTGTTGGCGGTGTTGTCGTTATGGCGTTTGACAAATCTTACATGGTGGGTACTGTACACTTGTTTTGAGGCTCTATCGTAGCACCTGTATGCTTTTGCTTTTTGGTCATACCCAATCAATACACACTCAATTGATCTCTCGTAGATCTTTGGGTTGCTTTTACCCAGGATCAAGACAAATACACGACAGCCAATTTTGTGGATGTACGAGTAGTTCAGTCATCTTCCGTACCACAGTTCATCAGGAGTGGCATCATTTACGGCTGATGTTTTTGTCTTTCTGTGAAGGTGAGCTGCCGTCAAGTAGAACTCATCCCACAGGAATGGTGGGCACTTGGCATATAAGCACATTGCAATACTTTTTCCCATTAGAGTCTGGTGCATCCGTTCCACATGTCCTATGTGTGCTGAGGTGTATATTGCTCCGCATTGAGTTGTTATACCTTCAGAACAAAACCATGCCTCATTATCCTTTGCAACAATTTCAGAGTCGTTTCCTGACCGTAAGATCCCGACCTCGAGACCTGTTTCAACTTGTCGGGCAAGTATCCATGCCTTCAGTTTGCCAAAAGCGTCGCTCTTTAGCCTCAATGGTATAGACCATGGGTTGTTTGTATAGTCATTGACTATATTCATGACATAATTATTTCTGGTGCGCAACATTACATCCTGTTTTCCAGTCAAGTCTACCCATATGATCCCTAGTCATTGCGTCGCTCTATGCCCAATACCCTCCTCCCTGACCTTTGGCACAGGTGTCCTTGCCTGCTTGCCAAGGATACACTCGTCACATTTTGGAGGTTTGGTAGGGAAGGTGGATGGCATACCTTCAATCATTCCAGACTTTGCCATCTCGATGATTGTTTGGTAATTGGCATGGCCCAGGTGGCGGTGCCATGTTGTGATATTGGGCAATGTGTGGACCGCAAGTGCAGTTTTGTCTCAAAGGTTTAATGCATATAAGTTCCGCATAGGGATCAATGTTCCATTTGCAACCAGCTTCTTCATGTTCCTTTCAAATAGTGTTGCTTCAACATTGTCAAAGGTTGTAAAGATCCTGGCTTTCTTTGCCATTGAGCTGATTGACAGGAGTCAAACAGTCGCCTTTGGAATGAGCAGTGCATTGTCCAATGTGAGGTAGGAACTGTCAGCAAGAGGTAAACAAATTTTTCCTGTTGCAGTGGCAGATATTGCTAATCCACCTATACCTCAGATTGACTTGGTAATGGGTATTGTGGTCTCAAAGTCAGAGGCATATGGTGAGACGTGAACCGTCACACCAGAGTCCAGGTAAAATGGGTAAGCATCAAGCGTAGTGGTGGTGGTGCTGGAAAGTATCATCTCAGTGTTTGTATAGGCCTTCCAGTCGACACTTGCTCGAGGCTCCTTCTCCAGCACAACCCACGCATCGACCTCAAGGCCCTCAGCAGTGGTAAGCTTGTCAGCACCAGGGATGATATCCAATGCCAGGCCCGCAAATTCTGACTTCTGTCAGGTTCCGCTGACCACGGGGGCTCAGTCTACTGGGCGAACACCTTACGTGATGATCACCATGTACACAGATGCAGGGCACCGAGAGGAGTGCAAGGCATAGGAGACCAAAGCGGGGTGGAGGCGGTATGTGGGGGAGTGCCGGTAGCGCCGGCGAGTGGGGCAAGTGCCAGGGAGGGTGGAGGATGAGTGCCGGGGGTTGGCGCGAGTCCCAGGGGTGCAAGAGGATGAGACAAGTGAGCGCCGGTGAGCGAGCGAGTCCCAGGGATCAAGAGATAATCAGGCGTGGGGACTTAACGAGTCCCGGGGATGGAAACAGAACTGGGGAAGTTAAACAGCCAAAAGGGGAAAGAGTCGAGATAAGATAACGGGGGATGGAAATGATTAAGTTGAAACGAGGAGCCGGGAACGGAAGAACCAAGGGAACTTAGAGTGGAAAGGAGAAAGGAGAACAATGAGAATAGATTGATAGTACAAGACGAGTGGAGATGAGACAGAGAGACAAAACGAGATGAGTACGGCGAGAAAAGAAGCAAGTAAAAATAAAGAGACCGGAGCGCACGAGAAAACGAAACAGAGATGAGAACACAACAAACAAGACGGGTTACAGTAGTATCAAGACTAGAGTACCTACTTACTACTCTACAATTTATATACTACGCAGTATGTAGGGCCCAGGGCTCAGGCCTGGGTTCTAGCAGCGGGTTGTGGCACCGGGGCTTGGAGTGAGACCCAGGGGCCACGCGGGGCGAGGTTGAGACATGTTGCGTGGCACGGACGTCTCGCACTGGAAACGCAGAGACACATGGTAGTGGGGCGGTGAAGGGGAGCGGGAGCGGGGCATGGCGTGCAGGGGTCAGGTTGGCGGTGATGCGTGATCGTGATGTGTGATGGGGGTCTCAGCGCAGGCTGGGGGTGATGGATGGTGCCGGCGCTGATGTGGCGGTCATGGCAGTGATGGCTGGGGGGTGCGCGAGTGGCAGTGGCTGTGGTGGCAACGGGCGGCGATGGCTGGTGATGGCCAGGGATGCCGCAGGTGGTGGTGGCTGGTGGCGTTGACGGGCAGTGATGGCCGGTGATGGCCGGGAGAGTTGGCCGGGTAGTGGTCTGGGCTCGGGGCGGTTGTGGGGGTGGTTTTGGAAGGGCTGGAGTCCCGGGGGTCGGTAGCAGGTCGTGACAACTTTGTTGTGGCTGGAGTTTTGCCTGCCTGACTTGCAATGTATGCAGCGAGGGCATCCAAGTCCCCCTCCACTGTGAATGCTGTACCACCAGCTGGGGTGAACATAAGTTTCATTACACCTTTCTTCTTGTCTTTATTCATGCTCTGGGCCTTATAGTGTGCTATGTGTGCAGTTTGTGCCTCCTCCAAGGTCTTCCCAGCCATGCCGCCGCCCTCCAAGACACACCAAGGCTTAGTATGACCCATCCAGATAGGGCGTCCACAAGCCTTGCATGCATCACAAGTTAAGTCATCACGCCGGTTGGCGGTGTGAGCTGCCAAGGCAGTGGGTGACAAATTGGGCAGGCCATCAATGGCGTAAAGCGTCTGCTCGTTCTCTAGGAAACAGCAGATGTCATCTGGGCCATAAGGAGAAGCTGTGGTGGCCACTGCAAGGTTGCGAGAAATGATTGATCTCACATTTGCGTAGAGGGAGTTGTTGGAAAGTGAGGGAGCGGTGATAGATTGTAAGAGGTCTTTGGTTACAATGCCCACGTCAAATGCACAGTTGATCTTCTCATAGATACAATCTATAGTCTTAGTAATTGGCTTTGCCGGGGTGCACTTTGTGGTCAGCGCCTCCTGCAGCAAGCGAACCTGTTGGACCGGGCCTGCCCCACCATGGCGCATCTGCAAGTACTCCCACAGGGCCCATGCATCGATGGAGTCATCAGTCAGGTTCCGCTCAGATTTGGAGAGGCCCAACATCAGGAAAGAGTAAGCAAGATGATTGTTCGGTTGCCAATTCTGGAACGCACGCAGTTTGTGCACTTTATGTAGAAGCTCGGGAGGGTCAAAGACATACTCATATAGCCCCAACATTGTAAGTTCCAACTTCATATACTTGGACCATGGTGTCCACTTTCCATTGTCTTTCACAAGTAACTCCCCAGAGTAGCGAAGCGAGACCTTAATCTGGGCAATGATCAGTGCTCCTAAGCTGTCAATTCGACGCATCTCCTTCGCTTTGACATCAGTGACTGACTGGGGATCTTCACTAGTCTTCCCACTTGGTGCCATCGCAGCGATTGTAGTTGGAAACACAGATAGATCAACACAGAATTAGAACAGCGCATGTCCTCAGGGTAGAGGCAATATGTGATGCAATAGCCCTCGGCTATCAAACAGTAATATCAGGCAGTGGCCCATGAATATTGGATGAGCAGTCCACATAGGCAAAAAAAAACTTTTGGATCTTGGTCGCAGAGTTGTATATCAGTATACAGAGCAGCACTCTCCCATAACTTGTTGATAACCAAGACCTATAGCACACAAGTAAGTACCTCAGTTCCGTATACTTGACTGTATGTATTAATCCTACCTATAGCACACAAGTAAGTACTATAGTAGGGATAGTTGTAAGTATGTGGCTGTTCATAGGTATGGTGCACTACTCACCCTCAGTCTCGTATACTTGACTGAGGGTAACATAGCTACAGGGTCTGTATATATATGTGTTTAGCTGTGTTCAGGGTGAATGATATACTCATTATAATTATATCAACCCTTTTGAGATACACCGCTTACGGTGCATACTACCGGCATCCAACATGTGAAGGACTATCTGCCAAATTGGTGTCTATAGCAATCCATTTTACTGTGATCCAAATTGAGTGTTCCTGAAAGTTAGACACTATATGTTGCAACACCAAATTTGAAGCAGAGTTATGAGATCGTCCAGCCGTGAGGGCTCCAATGCAACCAACATTGTCAGAATACATGATAATATGGCACTTAGTTGACCTTGAAGAGACAAATGTATGGACGGCGAGGTTGATAGCTACCCATCTCTGCCCAGCCAATGTCTTGCTTGTCTGTCCTCCATCCAGGGATAAGCTTCCAAGCCAACCATTTCCTGTTTAAAACAAGACCAATGCCTCATGAAGTGGATGTGTCAACATGAATGACCATATCCAAGGAGTCGGGCAGAGAGACGATTGACAATGAGCAATTTGTATTCTTCAAACGGTCTAGCCACCAGGTGATATCCTCCAAGGCGTTATGTGGTAGTCAATGCTTTATCCATGCAGGGCAGTGGTCTGCAAAACCGGCCCAAAACTTATACAACAATGGCATATGGGAGCACCCATCTGGAACTACCAATGTGACATTGATTCAGTGTGCCAATAAGGGACTCGGCGTCTTTGAGTGAGACTAGAGAGTTGAGGGACCATGCTGATAGCTTCTGGAGGTATCTGTCTCTCTTACCTGTGGGAAGAGAGACAGTCTTATCCTTAAGAGACCAATCACAACCTATGTATGTGAAGGACTCCATAAATGGGACAAACTTGTCCAGTGCCCAAGGCCAACCAAGTTCTTTTGCAATTGACCAAATCAAATCCTCACCATACTTGTAATACAAAGATCTGTCCACCCATGTGTGTAAGTATCAAAAAAAAATAAAATCATCCACCCACTTCAGAACAGCTTCAATTCCATGAGCCAGATAAATAGCAACCATGGCGTCGGCCACGCATCCAAAGATACCTGGTGTAGGAGAAACACCAAAATTTAGACAATGATCCAGAACCACTTTACCATCAATGGACAAAGCGGTGAACAGGCGATCCTCAGGTTTAGTGGGAATAAGCCAGAAAGCAGACTCCACATCAAAAACCACCACCTATGTGCCTGGAAGAGCATCCACCACCAACAGCCAGCATGCAGAAAACGTTCCCCAGTCACATTGAAACTGAGAGGCATCAATGAAAGCATTGATAGACAACATGCCAAGGAGATTGCGAGAGTAAGAGTGGTCTACTGTGATACAGAGTTTTCCTTGAGACGACTCAATGATGTTCAAAGGTGTGGTACAATAAGGGCCAAATAGACACTGAATAAGTGAAGGGGGTAGCCAACCAAAACTCGACCTAAATTGTGTTCCTTTGCATATTTGGTGATTACTAACTTGTGGTGTTCTCATGTGCAATAGTGATTAGGGGGGGAAAAAGTATGATCTACTGAGAAATTATCCAAACCTAAGTTAAGTTAGAAAGCAAGCCAGACGAGAAATAGGGAGATGGACATAGAGAGAAACCATATTCCAAACCATGAACAACATGTGCAAAATGTAGTGAAAGGCCAGCACGCTCCAACACCACGTGCAATTGGGGTATCTGAAGAGGTGTGGTTACCAGGCAAAACAAGTCAAGCAGCGCATGTCTGAGCTGTGTGCTGGCCATTGCCACAAAGAGAACAGCTGTGTCGATGGGAGCAGTGGCTAGTGAGGCAGGAATGAGGGCTTTTGAAAGTGAAGCAGTAGGAATGTCCCTTAGCATTGAGCCATCAACTATTGGTGCAGCTGTCAGGTTCCACTGACCACAGGGGCTCAGTCCATTGGGCAAATACCTTATGTGGTGATCATCATATCCATGGATGCAGAGCACTGGTAGGGCATGAGGCATAGAAGGCCAAAGCAGGGTGGGAGAGGTGTGCTGAGGAGTGCCAGCAGCGCTGGAGGAGTGGGCGAGTGCCAGGGTGGGTGGAGAACGAGTGCCAGGGGGTAGGCATGAGTCCCAGAGATACAGGAGGGTGGAATGAGCAAGCGCCAGTGCGCAAGCGAGTCCTGAGGTTCAAAGAGATGGTGGGCGCAGGGACTTAGCAAGTTCCAGGGATGGAAACAGAGACACGGAGGTTAAGTGAGCCAAAAGGGGAAAGGGTCGAGATAAGATAAAGGGAAAGGGAACAGAACAAGTCGAGATGGGGAACTGGAGACAGAAGAGACAAGAGAACTTAGAATTGAGAGAGAGAGAAGGAGCAAAGCAGAGTGGAATTAGAGTAAGAGATGAATAGAGACAACGCAAGGAGACAATATGAGATGAGTACAATAAGAAACAATGCAAAGTGAAAATAACAAGACCGGAATGCATGAGAAGACGAGATAGAGACAAAACACAACAAAAAATTACAGGAGTTACGGTAATATCAAGACTAGAGTACTACTTACCACTCTGCGACTTATATACTATGCAGTAGGTAGGCCCCAGGGTTCAGGCCTGGGTTCCAGTGGCAGCTCACGGCACCGAGGCTTGGGGTGAGACCTGGGGGTCATGTGGGGCAGGGTGGGAGTTGAGGCATGTTGCACAGCATGGAGGTCTTGTACTGGAAATGTGGAGACATGCAGCGGCAGGGCAGTGAGGAGGAGAGCGGGAGTGGGGCATGGCATGCAGAGGTCAGGTCAGTGTAAGGGCGACCTCCGGGAGTTGCGGCTCAATCACACAACTAGCAGAGGGAAATCCAAAGTTGTATTAGACAGGGT
>JAGGAQ010006624.1:0-10612 GCA_017657225.1 Termitomyces sp. T69sscA
TACGTAGTACGTATGGCCCGGGGGTCAGGCCCGGGTTCCAGCAGCGGGTCACGGCGCCGGGGCTTGGGATGAGACCCAGGGGCCGTGCGGGACGGGGCGAGGCCAGACATGTCAGGCCCAGGTTCCAGTGGCGGGTCATGGCACCAGGGCTTGGGGTGAGACCTGGGGGCCGCATGGGGCAGGGCAAGGTTGAGACATGTCATGCGGCACGGAGGTCTTGTACTGGAAATGCAGAGACACGTGGTGGTAGCCAGCATTCAGTGCCTTTCGGATAAGCTGAAGAAACCTTTGGTCTAGTATTCTCTGAGAGAGAATGGCCATAAGTTTGTCATGGGAAGCGGAGCGTGGCGTGCGGAGGTCAGGTTGGCAGTGATGCGTGATCGTGATGCATGATGGGGGTCTCGGCATGGGCCAGGGATGATGGGTGGTGCTGGTGCTGATGTGGCAGCTAGGGGCAGTGTGATAGCCGAGACCGGCGCTGATGTGGCAGTCACGGCAGTGATGGCCAGGGGATGCTGCAAGTGGCGGTGGCTGTGGCGGTGATGGGCGGTGATGGCCAGGGATGCTGCAGGTAGCAGTGGCTGGTGGTGGTGACGGGCAGTGATGGGCGGTGATGGCCAGAGGCTGCCGAGAGGGTTGGCTAGGTAGCGGTCTGGGCCCAGGGCGGTTGTGGGGGTCGTTTTGGGAGGGTTGGAGTCCCAGGGCCAGGGCTGAGTCCCGAAGGTTGGTGGCAGGTAGTGACAATCTGTATCCCAAACTGGTTGTGATTGTGGCCTTGAAGGGGGACATAGAAACACCCTGTTTTGTCGCACCCTCAACCACAATTGCTTCTGCTATGCCAAACACTGTCCTAGGAAAGCATCTGATGCCAGATTGTGCTGCTCAGTTCAGGTCACATATTAAGGTTGGAAGACCATAAGCTTCACATGCGTCATAGAAACCATTGGAAGACAAGTAATTAAAACCTTTCATCTGATCTCTATTTTGGAGATAGATGAGAGTTTTATTACAGTAACTCCATGTTTTCAGACCTGCTAGAAGACTCATGAGATCACAGGTCTGGACCCCAGGCTGAGTCACAATCTGGATTTCAGAGATGATCCCCATCTGTCCTGCATATGGTGATAACTTGAAGTTCAGCCACATTATTGGTGAATTAGCAAGAATGCTCGAGATGCTGAGGCCACTCTAATTTGATAACTCTGTACAAACACCATGCCTGTGAAAATATGTCAAGTGAGTATCCTTGAGGCTGCCTGGAAAACAAACATTGAGAAGCATGTGATTGTGAAGATCTATGACCAACTGTAAGGCCTGATCAGACAAATTTTTAATGCACCATTTCTCCCACCCATCAGGACCTGGCAATGGCCTGAGTTTGCCTTTTCAAAGCATGGCTCTGAAGTCCACTAATGTTGCAGCCTCAGGCGAATTAAATGGTTCTTGAGCAATCCTCTTCTTAACCTCCAGTACCAACTGTGTAGTCAGTCAGGGTTTGGGTTTGTCTGGAGGAGGTGTCCACTTATACAAGTTCACAAAATATTGCCTTGTTATTTTCACCATGACAGCTGCATTGGTCTCAACACTTCCTGGTTGCCCTAGGACACTGAGGGCCATTGGAAGTGGGACAAAGGCTGATGATCCATCCATTAATTTCTTTGATGAACTGCCTGCCAGCACCCCCATCATTCAACCACAATCATAACAGCAAGCACACTCAATGATCTTAGCCTTCCTGGCTGCATATAGATCACGGTGTAAACTGTGCTTAACAGCATCCAGGTATTCTGTCAAGGAAGCAGCTGGACAAGGCTCCATTGAATCATATTTGTGTTGGCAAGTTTTATAAGCTCTTTGCAAGCCATATGAGAAGAGCCTGTAGCAGCCACAAGAAATTGAGATGGCCCCCCCCAACATGCCTTATGCATGAGACCAGTTCTCAAATTTTAGGGGATGAGATTGCTGCCTCAAATTTGCGCTTGGGCTTACCACAACCAAATACACTGACTGCTGCTTGATCAATGATGGCTGTGAGTTTCTTGTACCACCATGTAAATGTTGAATCATCAACCACCTTGGCTTCAAGATCAGCACAGTCCTTATTGATCAGCAAATCAACCATTTGGGCAAATAGTCTGAACTTGAACTTGTCCACCTTTTGAGGAAATCACAGCCAGGGAGGAGGGAGGGACATGTAGGGTACAAACAGATTTGTGCAAGGGACATGTGCACAATTTACATGAGAATCCAAAACCAATTTAGCCACAACAGGCCTATGGTCGTCCATTCCTGGGATCCACATAGTATCTGTGTGAATCTTTGAATCCACCAGGGCCAGTCTTGAGACTACAACTTGATCAATAATCTTACTGGCCCCTGTGGATTGCCAGGCTCTGCATGTCCATGTCCAATCCCTTGTGCAGTCATGGTCAGGGATTAACTGCCAAAGGTCAGTCCCATCAACCTCATCCAAGAATCTAGTCAGGCATTGCCCAGCAAAAACATTATCATTAGCCCTCTCTAAGGTGGAAACTGTAGTGTTCAGGTCCCCAAACATGGACCATGATGTGTTGGTCTGCTGTATAGCATCCATCAGATGTGGCCAGAACTCTCTAGACAAGTGATCCAGTTTGGGGTCACAAAGTGCATAAACTGCAAATACTCAATGAACAAAGGAAGTATGACTTGATGAGGGAATAACAACATCAGCTGCCACAATCCATCCTTCAAGTGAAGCTTGTTTAAGAGAGATGCATGAGACAACCTGCAGATCCTTTTGAACCCCCAAGACAATGCCCCACTTTCCATGTTGTGCCAAGCATGGTACTCCATTCTTTTCTATGATCTTGTAGTTGGCCAATTGTAGCTTAGTCTCCACATTTAATCTAGTTTTAGTTTTGGATAGTGTGAAATGGGGGGCTAGCTTTGCAAGCAAGGGGCCAATATATGCTAGTTTTATTGGACTAACAAGGCCGTTTGTATTAAGTGTACATATACTTATTTGCAATTGGGAGGCTGTGGGCAGAGCTCCAACACATGTGACAAGACACAAAAACAAACCAATATATAAGACAATTTGAACAAAAGAGAGAAGATTAGCTGTCTGCATCTCAGACTAACTGATGATGTCTCATCTAAACACTGGAAAGTACCATGAGGGGGTGGTTGTCTATCTACATGACCACAATTATTCTCCTTTAGAAATATGGTCGTGAGGCATTAATCACCTTTATCAGGCTCAGACTCACAAGGAGTCTTACATGGAGGGGTTGACAAGTGACTGGGAATATCTGGTGAGGAGCAAGAATGGCTATCAAAGTGTGAAAATGCTGGGAAGATGGGAGTTGTATGTGAAGACTAATGCCAATGTTTGTTCTTTGCCTTCCTCCATTGCACCAACTGACCACTCAAAGGTGCCCTTGAGGCAGGAGGGACAGTGAGTTTAATTGCAACTTCACTGGTCAGAGTGCTGAGACATTGAACATTTGCATCGACCACAAAAGCTGAAATACAAGAACACAATGAGAAACATACCATTTTTGAGTCAATGGACTGCTCAGACAGTAATGTTCTTGCACAAGCAATGACTCCTCCTGACCTGTTCTTCTTTTCTTTGATCTTGGATATAGTGTGGAAGGCATAGCAGGCTCATTAGATGGAGTTGAAGCATTTGCAGACAATCTTGGAGTTGCTTGGAGTTGGAGTGGCAGAGTTTGTTGACTGGACAATATTTGAGAGTTGACTCCATAGCCAGTGACCACCACCATCCTGTCAGTCACTTCCAAGAGCTCCAAACACTTTTGAGAGACATCCAATGTAAGAAGATCAATGTTGGCCTAAATCTCATCTTGTCTGCAGGCATATGTAGAAAATAGCATAGCAACCCAAAGGCTCCCTATCTGGCTCTTGATGTCACTGATTTTTGAATGCAATCAGATCTCTTAACTTTGAATCAGGAAGGCCTGCTAGATGGAAGCTATATGATAATCCAGGCTGGTTATTGAGTTAAAGAGTTTTGACTGTGTCGCAGCCAAAGTTGCTTGTTGGCTCTGGACCAACATCACCTCTCCACAGAGTTCTCAAACCTCATGGGCTAGAAACTGGACTGTACTGATAATCTAATCAGCACCTTTTGATACCTGCCCCCCAAGGTGGTCTTTCACAGAGGTTGTTGTAATCTCATAGCAAGGGTGGTGCTGCAATGGTGGGATCAGGGCATTGTCTCCTGAACAACCTTTCACTGCATAAAATCTTGAGAGTAGCCTCCCAGGTGTCCATCACAAAAATGTACAAATCCATATTAAGGTCTGTTATGCATGAGCTGGTGAATGACCCTGGAACTGTTTTCCTTGCCAATTCTTCCACAATCCCGCTGAGCTCATCATAGTCCCTAGTGCCTGTGACAACTAGTTCAAAGGCATGTTTGATTGGTACCTCTTTCAAGGGCTTGATACAAGCCATGTACTTCAAAACAGAGGCAGAAACCTTGATTTTGCCCAAGGCCATGAATTGATCTGCCTGAGTAGGAATAATGAAGCTAATTTGAGGGCCTCCAAACAATGTGAAAATTGATGCAACTTGGTACCCCATCTTTTCAACATGACCACAATGACTGGCAGGTGCTTAGGTGAGACACAAACAATCCTTGGAGACCAGATACAGATCCATCAAGCGACATGACATATGTTTATTACTCTTGTCCTTTTTGCTCACACTCCACCTGATTTTCCACTCTGGCTTGTACTCAGCTATAGCTGCCCATATGTCTTCAAGCACATCTAGCCTAGGCTCTGGACCTGCCTCACCCTTGTTAAACTTAAGAGTTTAACATAACATGCTGATGATACATTAGAGGCTTAGTCACTGAATGGAGACACTACAATGGGTATTGTGCTGAAGTATTCATAGTAGAGGTTCTGGCTGGCCACTATCAGCAGGTCTTTTACCAGGAAGGAAGGAGTTTCCAAAGGAGTTAGTGGAGACACAGCCACATATCACTAATTGATGGCCCTTCAAGGTGAATTTGAGAGTAAGCAGTGTTTCATCTCCAGAGTCAGAGTTGGCATCTGAGCTTGCAGGTCAAGAGCCTACTTTAGGGGTGTGTGGTGTGAAGGAGGGCATGATGGTTCTCCTTGTTGCACTTCAGGAAATGTAGTGTGTTTCCTGAGAAAAAGGTGTCAGAAATATGTTTTGCAATTTCTGACACCTTTTTCTCAAGAAACATGTAAAATATTGTATCAGAAAATTTTAAGAAATATTTAAAATATTTTCTTATTGTTTCTTGCATAAAACAATAAATTTTTCTGGTATTTATTTAAAGAAATAATGATAAAAATAGTTGAAATGTTCTTGATTATTCTCTTGAGAAACACATGATATATTCCAGCATGTGTTTCTCAAGAAACCTTTGTTGTGTTCATATATTGTATCTAAAGAAAAACTCTTTGTTCTACCTGAAGAACATGCAGCAGGATATTTTAAGATATTTCTCAAGAAATACACAATAGAAAAATGTAACTATTTTCTACAGAAACAATGTACAGAAACACATGTCACATCGCTCAGCACATGACCGTCAATTTGCTCAGTGCACAACTGTTGATTTGCTCATTGAGATGCTTATATGTAGTGATAGGTTAGTAACATAGAGTACAAAATTCAGAGAGTTTCCAACAAAGAGAATAACAACAGCTCAAGTTAAGAAAAATGAGGACTAAATCAGCAGGACAGAACATAGACTCACAAGAAAAATCATCACAATCAATCCAATCTGCAAGCCTCTCAAATTTGAATTCGTTGGCAAGAACATTTCAACTATTTTTATCATTATTTCTTAAGATAAATACCAGAAAAATTTATTGTTTTATGCAAGAAACAATAAGAAAACATTTTAAATATTTTCTAAAATTTTCTGATACAATATTTCACATGTTTCTTGAGAAAAAGGTGTCAGAAATTGCAAAACATATTTTTGACACCTTTTTCTCAGGAAACACGCTACATTTCCTGAAGTGTTGAAAGGGTTACAGTGGGAGTGAAGGAGGAGTCTGTCATGATTGAGCAAGAGTGTGCAGAGGAGCAATGAATGGAAACAAATGGGGAATATGATAGCAATGTTAACAAAATGTTGTGATGAGATCAAAGAAGAAAGGGTGGCAAAAGTCTTTTAACAAGGCAAAAGGGAAGAAAAGAACTAAGCAGGTTTTCAGTGTAGTTCTACCATGGTTGTGAGTAATTTAACAAAGTCAACATAGAGAGATACAGAAAACAGTATAGTTAAATATGACTGGTACTGTTGAGTAGGGGCAGTAGGTATGAGTGACAAGCCTAGGGTGGGATGGGTTGGTTGTTGTTGTTTGAAGGCTCATGAATTGCTTTATATTAGCTTCCATCCAAGGTCTTCTGCTTCTTCAGCTCAGAATGTTCTCCAGAGTTACTATGCATTGTGCTGGAGCAGGAGCAGATGTTGAGTAACTTCTCTTACCAAAAATATCTGCTGAGACAAGGCAAGGTGTACTCTCATGCTGTCAATCAGACTTGGACTAGAGGTCTTGGTTATATGCAACTGGCAGAACAATTCATCATTGGCCAAAGCCTATGTGATGATAGAGAGTCACAGAAGATAACCCTTGACTTGATGAAACCTGGCCTTTTAAATGTGGCTATCTTGAAAACAAGTTGGAAAGTCCCATTGTCATTGTGGCCTAGGGAGGCAACTACTTGAAATATCTTTTCAACAATGAAAATATAAAGCACAACCCAGAACACATTATGGAAAGTCCATTCATGTCCAGCAGTTGGTTTTGTGGGTCTACTCTTCTAATAACTGTAGTAATCTGAGACTGTGAGTCTGCAAGGGCATGGAGGCAGAATTGTAAATGTATGGGGGAAAAACAGCCAGAGTATGACACATGCAAGTGTTTGAGCATTATCAAGCTCTACAGCAGCCACATGTATGCACTGTCCAGATTGCTAAAGATGCCAAGTTATCCAGCCAGAGGCTACAGAGTTTTGTAGTGAATTTCTTTTTTTTTTTGATGGTATCACTTTAGGAATATGGACAATCCACATTGTCAATTTCCATACCCCCAGGATAAGGTGCTTTGTAAATAATAGCCAGTTTGACTTGGAGGAGGTCATAGCATTGAAAATGCAATTACATACTGTGTGTGGGACTCAGTCATCCTATACCCACTAAACAATTGCCCTCCTCCAGGTTCTCATTGGGGCTGAATCTTCTGGCAGTATCTTTTCCCAAGCTCTGTTCACCACTTTTTTTTTAGTGCCAATCTTCTGTACCTTGTGCTATCCATGGCTAGACAGTCTAATCTTAGTCTTTTTGTCATTGTGGCCTTGAGTTTTCCAAGATTTTCTCTTGTATTTGGGATTTTTTCTGAGTCTGCTTCATTTGCAATTTTCCACTCACATCTCAGCCTCTATATTGCATATGCTGTTTTGAATACCATTATTATTGAGAACCTTTTTGTGCCTTTTTTATTATGGACTGTTTGCCCTTCCATCATCACACAGCCAAGAATGTTGCCCAGCATTGGTTTTTCAAAGTGGAGTTCTCTCTTCTCAAGGATCTTTTTAACCATTTTCCACACTGTCTCTTGGCCTGAGACTGTGCACTCAGTCAGAATGTGTTCTTTTGACTCTGTGTCACCTTTTCAGTGCTCACATATTGCCCATTGTTCATAGTGTGGGATATTTTCCTATTATCTTCCTACCTTTGTATGCATTGTTTATAGCTTACCATAGGAAAGCCCTCATTTCACATGATAGGGCTATGTCTCTCAAGAATTTCCATATTTGCTAGTGTTGAGGATAACTAGCAAGACCAATATGAACAGAGGGAGTAGGTATTTACTATTCTTTGCAAACAAACTTGAATATTTTTTCTTTTACATATCTAAAGACAAACAAACACTATCCTCAGTCAACTTTATTCCTATTGGGTGACTGAGGATAAGTGTTGATTACTTAATACATCTTTACCACACGTATTGATTGCTGTGTAGACTAATTACTTGCATAACTCTACAGATAATAAATACAGTTGACTTTATTCCTATTGAAGTGACTGAGGACTATTACTTGCATAACTCTACAGCTTGTCTGTGGGAGTGTTGCCTGTCCAGCTATGTATGGCCCACTTCATCATGTCTAGGTGTATTGTTGTGTTCCTCCTTCTCAATCTCTAGAGGTGAGAATGTAACATTGTACTTTCTAGCTGCCTTAAACTTCTTCACAGGGATGGAGGAAAAGACTATTTTCTTGGTGGGTCTGCTGTCACCAAGCTTCCAGTATCTTCTAACTTTCATTATTTCAATTGCTTTGTTTCTTATTTTTATGTTCAGGACTTTTTTTCCCTCCTCTGTCGTGTGGGAGGTGCATAGTATCAAGGCCCACTGTAGGTTGATTTCTTCCCACAGGAAGCTGCTTATCATCTTAGCAAACTCTTCTTCTACTTGGTTTGGCATTTTCTGCACACTTGTGCAAAACTGCCAACTATCATACTGACTATTAGTCTCTTCCCTTCTATAATAGGATTTCCTCTAGCCCACCTTTTGAGGTCTTTTGCAACAGCTTCAACTGTTGGGAACCACACATTTGCATTGTTTATGTTGTTTCTAATAAAGGCACCCAGAAGTCTTACAGCTTCCCCTTCTATTGCTATCTTTATGTCTTCAAGGATTGGTGGTACATCTTGGTTTAGTTTCTGAGTTGCTATAAGGTTGTTTCTATAAAATTTCATGCCAATTGGTACAACTATTGTTTTAAGGATATTGTTTTTGGCTCCAGAGGCTTCACTCCACTTTTTTAGCAGCCTTTGTACTGCATCAAAAATAAGAGTTGTTTTGTTGGCAAATAGTGTCACAGAATTCAATCCATATTTATATCTACTTGGAATCCTTTTTGGTCTGACGTTTTCAGTAATTGTGCTAAGGATTTGATGGTGATGTTAGATAGTAGATGTCAGGGGACTTTTACTCAACTTTTATTTTCAACACTTTACTACATCCCGCCCACCTCCTACACCACTCTCTGGGACAATGTGCTACCTCTTTACTGTGGAGCAAGAGGAGCTTCTCTTGCAGCTCCTGACCATAAAGGACACTGCTGAAGCCCTGTCGCTGGATGAGCCAGCACTGGAGTTGGTCTTGGAGAAGAGTGGTGCATGCGCCCCCCTTCCAGGCCCAGAGGAGGATTTTTATTCAAGCAACGGATGAGGTATACACTTCCATCACCAAGTACTAAGAGGTTCACATGTCTGTCATTAGAAAGTGCAAATACACACCCTGATGTCAATTATTCTAAGACAGAAGAACCTCCAAGTCCCCTTTCAGATGTACAAATTCCACCTCTGGATCCCAAGCCACTCTCCTTTATGTTGCTCCAGCAATATGTGGTGGCCTCCACACTCTCTGTGAACTTGCTATGCTTCAACATGGAGATTGAGACCACAGACATGCAACAGACACATGGAGTCATGGCCCTTCTACCTCAACCTTTTAGACCATCCACCTCTGGTGTTCCCCCACAGAGAGGCCCTCTACAAGGACAACCAGAGCAGCGGCAGGGCCCTAGAGGAAGAGCTGGGAGAGGAGTTCTATAGCATCCATCATCTGGAGTTTTCAGATGAGGCAGTAGAAGTCAGGGACCAGATCTATATGGCCATCCTGCACTTGCTACTACCCATTGAGGAAATCTGAGCCAGCCAGACCACCTCTCAGCAGTTGGCTCAAGTGTTTGCCACCAACTCTCTGCCCCAGGCATTCCAGGATGTGGTGCACTAGTACCTTCATAGCTTTCTTTGAAGATGTGTTCTTTAAGGCCTCCTTCAACTCACTCTCAGAGTGCAAGCAGTGGGACCATGCAATTGAACTGATGCCAGACTCCAAACCCTCTAGCTGTAAGGTCTACCCACTAGCACCTAAAGAACAGAACAAGCTCAACACCTTCCTTCAGAAAAACCTGGACTCCAGTCGCATCTATCTCTCCAAGTCACTGATGGCCTCTCTGGTCTTCTTCATCAAGAAGAAGGATGGCTCGCTCCAGCTAGTCCAGGACTACCAAGTTCTTGACACTACAACAGTGAAGAATTGCTACTCCCTCCCCCTCATCTCCAAGCTCATCAATAACCTCCAGGGAGTGCAATCTATAATATACGCGACAAAGCATGTGAATTTAAAATGCTGACATAAAAATAGGCCATTTTAAGTAACTTTCATTATGTAACAAGCAGAGTTTTAAAAATGTGTTGAGGTTTTTTAATTTTTGTGACTAAGTCCAAGCGCGATTTAGTGGACAGTGTTTTTCACACCTTGGGTGTTCCAGCCACAACATGGCCAAACAAGGCCTGGATTCAATTATGTGGAACAGACACCACACAACAATTGTAAGTATGCTTCAACTACTCATTGATTCATATTAACATATTATTGAATACAGCTTATAAGTGATATTTTTGAAGATCTAAGACTGTTGATATACTCAATATATCACCATGTAAGTGACTATTAATGTTTTTGAACTATTGAAATGCTTAAAATTCAATTATTCAGGCAATCTCCAACTACTCCTTCTAACATTCAACCACCCACCACTC
>JAGGAQ010006625.1:0-10601 GCA_017657225.1 Termitomyces sp. T69sscA
TTGTATGTTGTATTTCCAGTGTACTTCTGAACAGAATTTGCACAGAACAGGGATGTTGGTGCAAGGTTTCTGTTTTGTTATCTTTGATGCTGAGCTGATTCTGAATTCATAAGCATGAGCACAACTTGACACTGCCTTTCCACTGCTAATGTGCAATTGGCATGCTCCATTGATGCTGGATTGCCCACAGAATCCACAAGGATATTCAGTGGAGGCATGTTAATGGCACACACACATGGCAATCACATGACAGACTTCTGTTGATGCTGTGCAGTGCCACTCTCATGCCGCTCACACCTGCCGCTGTCATAACAAGTAACAACAATATCCTTATTTGGGGGGGAGGGGGGGGACCACGTCATATCAACCATGTCCAAAATCAGCCGATCCGACACCTCTTGCATTTGGGTATCAGCACTGTCATCTCCTTGGTGATGGCAGGTCTGGCATGGCCTGTTTGTTGCTCTTATAATGCATGCATGGTCTTTTGGTATGCCCTTTTTGCCTACAGTTTTTGGCTACTGACGACTTATGGTTTTTGGTCTTTTTGTCAGGTTTCTTTGGGACTTATTACTTTTTTGTTTGTCTCATTTATGAGACAGCAATATTATCTCCCCTGCACCATGAGACAACTGCCCCCAGTCGCTGAACACCCAAAGTGAGTACCATTCTTTTCTCCATTAGCTTAGTTGTGTCCTGATCCAAGCCTTTTTTCTTTCTCATCCTCGGTTATCCCACCGTTTCTGCTTGCCGGCGCCAAGTCTTTTTCACTGCCAAGCTGCTTTCCATAGTCAGGTGTGTCCTCTCCTTTCCCATCTTTTTACTCTCAGAAAGACTCAAGAAAATTTTCCTTCTCAGTTTGTACGTTGTCCTGAGAAATAAAATTTTCTTTTTTGTTCCTATTTTCCAATCGTGTGTTTTTAAGTTCATCTGTTTTTCCATTCTTTTTCTCTGCAATTCCTTCTTTGCTCATGATGAAGGTCCTGCCCCAATGCCTACTGCCCCTCACCACATGCCAACCAGTCATGCTGCTCATGCGCCTCCCGCTCAAATTGTTATCCGGACCCCACCACCTCAAAAGTCCTCAACACTCCCAGTCGACTTCTACACCCTTATGAAGCAGGCCATTAAATGCAATGCAAATAATACCATTATCACAGTTTTGCAGTTTTCCCCTTCATGCAAGCCATTCTTGGCTTCTATGAGATGGCCTGTGCCTTCCCAGGTACTTCTGCAGATTGTGCTAGGTACCTAGGTGCTACTGGCTGGGTATGTCTTTATTTTTCTTTCCCCCTTCTTTCTTACAAAATTTCTCTCAGTGATTTGTAGACCAGGCTGACTTTGGTCATATTGCCGACCAGAAAGGCCTGGCAGACAAACTTTCTGCTACCTTCAAGCTGCTCGACCACACCACCGCTGATGACTCTCTCAATGTCAAGGCCTTATTTTCTTTCACTGACATGATTATCCAAATCAAGGATAATCATTGCAAGGCCCTTTGTAGGGCTGAAGAGGAGGTCCATCTTTTCCTTTCTCTTTCCCTCATGCCTTCTTTCTCATGTTCCTTCCTCTCTTAGCAAGATGTCAAGATGATCAGTGTGTCCACCACCATTGTCTTCAAACGCAAAGCTAATGTAAGCTCTTTATTTTTATTAGCTTCCAAAATTGCTCTCCTTGCCCATCGTGTTGACACGCTCTCTCTTTCTCTCTGCCCACAGGCCAACTCTGAACCAAAACCTCACATAAAAAAGCCTAAAATTACACCAGTGTTTGGTGCATCTTTTATTCTTTTGTCATGCCCTATCTCATTTTTCTGACCATTTGCCTATCTAATTCCTCCAGCTCCACACAAGCTTTCCCCATCCTTTCTCAATACAGTGAACCATTGAGATCTGTATGAAGAATTGGATGGTTCATAGACTCCTGCCTCAATCTTCTGCTTGATCATTTTACAGATTTTATCATGAAGACCTGGAGGTATTGGAATGTTTGTCAACACCCAGGGAGTACGAGGTACTACTGGCATTATTACTGGAGGAAAGAATTCTTCCTTCAGTCTGCCCCTCTGAGAATCATTCCAAGCAAAAGCCTCATTCTGTAACATCATCAAATGATGTAATGCTGACAGTGTCTTTTGATCTCTCCCTTCACATCCCTTGCCAGCTGCAAATGCTTGCAAGTAGACATTTCTCAAATCTTCCTTACTGAATTTACTATGTTCCATAGAATATCCAGTGACTACTATCTCTCCATCTTGAGTCTCAGCAAGACTCACAGCAATCTCTCCCTGATCAATGACCAGCTCATTGAGACTCAAAATTTTTGTTCTCCTTCAGCAGCCACATCACCTTTTGGCATCTTCCCTCTCTCAATAGTGGGTAGAGCTGTTTGACAACCTGTGTTTGGGTCTCTAATGGTGATGATAGCACTGCCATCTGGCAGGTTTTACATAGTGCTTTCTGTCAAAGTGTCAAATGAACATCCCAGCTAAGATGTGCACTTGCAAATAGACAGTAAAGCCTTCAGCAAAAGTGAATGGTACATTCCTTGCTAAACCAACAGACTCATTGACTTGCTGGTTAGCGCTCTCCATGTGTAAGCATATGTCTGGATCCCAAGTCAATCCTAGCTTCAAAGCTTCCCTCAATGCCATGCAGACAATTTGAGATCCACTATTCAAGATTGCTTCTACTCTGATTTCCTATTGATTATAGGGTTCAACAAGCATAGGACTTGTAGTTCCCTAACCACATACACCACTACTGGCTTTTCCCCTGGAGGAATCTTCTCCAAGTCGGTGGCAACACAATCCTGGTGCACAACTGCCCCAGTAGGTAAACCTGCTTGTGTACCATCTGCAATGAAGTATGTCGCTCCAGGTAGATCACCAATGTCTACCTTGTTGGGTTCCTTCTCTACTGCTACCATGTGCTGAGTAGCTGTTCTTGGAATGTTAGGTTCCTTGGGCCTAGGTGGTTTAGGTTCCAACCCTTGTACCATGGCTTCTCTTGAACCAGGGGCCACTGTCATGATGGGCATCTCAGTGGTAGCCAGGGAGGGTTTTGGCACAGGCCAGGGAAAGCACTGGGGTTAGCCGGCACCAGCCCTGATGTGGCAGTGGCAGCTGGAGGACCTGGGAATAGCTGGGGCCAGCACAATGTGGCATGCTGCAGGTGGTGATGGCTAGGGATGCCAGGAATGGCAGTGGCTGGTGGTAGCAATGGGTGGTGTTGGCTGAGGGCTGATGAGGGGGTTGGTTGAGGGCTGATGAGGGGGTTGGTTGAGTAGTAGTCTGGGCCTGGGACAGTCATGGAGGTTGGTTTGGGGAGGTTGGAGTCCCAGGGCCAAGGCTGAGTACTGATGGTGAGTAGTGGGTCATGACAATGTGCACAGCAAATCCCATGGTTCTTGTGTCCATTTCTCAATGTTTCAATGACATCTGGGACTCCAGCTGCACCATACACATTATCCATGATAAGAAGTATTTTTGGATTTATGATCTCAAATTGGCCACTCTAGTCAGTACCACAAATAATGGTACTCTTGACACCATGACTCATAGTGAAGTCTGTTTCCAGGTACATATCAACAGCAAAAATGTCATCTTCATTCTCAAAGATTGTCTTCATACTCCTGATGCTCCAATCAATTTAATCTTGGTTGACTCAATGGTGGAAAACAATCTACACCTGACCTTTGAGAAAGAAGGCACTTCTATCTTCTTTTCTGTTGATACACTGCTGATTGGTGGCCAGGTTTTTGAAGTGACAGTTTCTAATTGCCTTTCATTCCTTCATTGTGACTTTGTCATTCCGCTATCTTCTTTTCCAAAGCCTTTTGCAGCACTCACCCTTTTTCCTAATGTCAAAGTTACGCCTGCACTTTGGCATAGTTGTCTGGGCCATCTTAGCCAGCATGCAACATATGATGTTTTGACAAAACACTATGTTGATGGGGTTGAGTATGAAGGTCATATCACTGATGACTATTGTATCCCTTGTATCATTGGGAAACAACCTGCTTGTCCATACAATCACTTGTTGCATAGAACCTCTGTGATATGTGAATTGATCCACATGGATACCTGTGGTCCTTTCCTTGTCCTATTCTCAAATGGCTGTACCTCACACTTTCACTCCATTCTTGATGATTTCTCCAACTATAGCAGTACTGCTCTCTTATCCTGCTGTCAATCATTTCAAACACGTTGAATCAAATTGGGAATGAAATCTGGCAATAAGATCTGAGTTGTCCAATCAGATGGTGCTAAGGAATTTGTGGTTGGAAACCTCTATGAATACATTATCTTGAAAGGGATCAATCATCAGTATACAGCCCACTATGCACACCAACAGAATAGACAGGCAGAATGTTTCATCCATACGATTGAAGACATGAACCAGGCTCTGATGGCTGAATCTGGCTTAACAATGTCTTTCCTTGGGGATGTGATACTCACCACCCAATACCTTCATAATCAACTTCCAACATCCACTCTTCCTGCACTAATGACACCATATGAAGTCATAGAAGGCAAGAAACCAGACTTGTCCCATCTTCATGTCTGGGGTTGTCAATGTTTCATCTTGTGGCCAAAGGAAATATGTTGTAAAAGAGATACTCAGTGTTTTGAAGCAATCTTTGTGGGTTATGATGAAAATTGTCTTGGCTAGTGGGTTCATGACATGAATGGAAAGTCTTTTTTCTCTTGTGATGTTGTTTTCAATGAACATGTTAAGGGCTGCCTACGACCTCATAATGTTGACACTGTTTCTACTCCATAATGTTGAATCCACCAACACATCCTTTGTCTCCTCAATCAACTTCACCACTCCTTTATTTCTCAGCACTCTCTGATCCTGTTCCCTTCATGTCTCCCATGGACCCTCCTATCATTTCATCCATTCTCAAACCCTTACTTTCCCCTGTGATCACCGGCACTTCTCCTTCCACTTGCCCATGACAAACCATTAATTCTACAGCTTGTGGCCATGTATACATGGAATAGTTAGCTGCACAAAATGAACAATTGCCTTGTCTTTGTGCAAACAAAGATGCTCAAATCCTCCTTCCTCACCAAAATCTATTTTCCATGACTGACTTCACTGTCCTTCTCAATGCTTCACATTTCTCTGCTGATATCAATGACATGGTCACCTGTGAAAACTCAGTCATTGCAGAATACAAAGCTTTTGCCACATATAGCCCAGATCCTCTTCCTTTTTGGACTCCTTGAGCCCTTGATCTCTCCAAAGTCTCTGAGAACTTTACTCAAGCCATGCATCATCCTGATGCAGATATTTGGCAGGCAGCTATGCATTGTGAGATGGCTAGTCTTTGTCAACTCAGTGTACTTGAACCCACACACCTTCCATTGGGCTGCAAATCCATTGGTGTTTGTTGTGCTTATGCAAACAAACTTAACCCCAATGGTTCTATCATCCATGGTAAAGAGAAAGCTCATCTACTTGCTCAGGGCTTTAGTCAACATCCTGAGGATTTTGGCACAACATATGCACCAGTGGCTAAAATGACTAGCATTTGTGTTACTCTTGCTTATGCAGCATGGCATGACTGTTGGGAATCAAAGATATCACACAGACACTCCAGCCCGTCACACACAGGGCCAATACCATTGCTTTGTGCCACGGCCAATACTCAGTGAACAATGACTCCATTGTTCACTCTAGATACATATATACGGACCACGACTAGACATAACCCTCAGTCAATTACATCGGACTGAGGGTATGTTATCTTACAAATACAACGTTACACACATAACTGACTGGACTGTAGAATAATCCTTATATTGTTCGTAAGGTACAGTCAATATAGTCAATTACATCGGACTGAGGAATAATCCTTATATTGTTCTTAAGGTCTGCTTTCTAACAATGACTTTCATCTTTTTTTGTTTGATGTCAAAACTGCCCTTTCTCATGAAGTATACTGTAAACAGGTTCCAGGATTTCCTGAGGGAGGCCCTTCCATTATTCATTGTCTTATGAGAGCTCTCTATGGTTTGAAACATGCTTCTCATGAATGGTATCAACTCATCCACGATGTTCTTGAAGGACTAGGTCTTCACCACTGTGATGTTGATCATGGTGCTTTTTATGGCTATTTTAATTCTCCCCCCAATACTTCTATTCCCAATCTC
Source organism: Termitomyces sp. T69sscA (assembly GCA_017657225.1). Taxonomy (NCBI): domain Eukaryota; kingdom Fungi; phylum Basidiomycota; class Agaricomycetes; order Agaricales; family Lyophyllaceae; genus Termitomyces; species Termitomyces sp. T69sscA. The sequence continues at coordinate 6,164 of JAGGAQ010006625.1, forward strand.
ACTGACAGCTCTCTTCTCTTCATTATAATCTGTCTCCATGTGGATCATGGGCTTAATGCTACAAATTCTGTTCCACTCTACGATTAGCTGATGTGCAAACTCAACAAACATTTTGAAGTTGTGGACAATGGCCTGATCTCACTTTATCTTGGCATTTGGGTTGATCACAATTGGTTCCAACATAAACTCTGGTTATCCCAGAAGGGTTTTGTTACTGACCTCCCTGCCCCTTACAATCTGACCAAGGCTAAGGCATCCAAAGTTCCTCTTCACCATCCTCTCCATGATTTGCCCCTTTCCTCTCTTCCTCTGAATTTGCTCCCCAAAATTCCCAATGATGACCTCAAAGTTCACTATAAACACCTTGTTGGATCCTCACTCTATCTCAGCCTTTGCACTCAACCAGACCTTGCCTACACTGTGATGGCACTTGGCCAATACAATGCCAATCCTTCATGTGCACACTTGTTGGCTGCCAAAGGTGTTCTTCTTTATCTAGTTGGCACTTCACATTATACTCTGGAGTATAATTTCCCCTGCAGACAATCCAAATCTGACTCTACATCTCATTTATCCTACTGGTTGTGGCTTTGTTGATGCTGACTGGGCCTCAGATGCATCCACTCATTGCAGTGTTTTGGGTTATGCTTTCTTCATGTATTCCAGCCTGGTGTCCTGGTCCTCTGTTTGTCAGTGTATGGTTGCCCTTTCTTCAACAGAAGCTGAGTACATGTCCCTTGTCTATGCCATGAAAGAGGGCATATGGCTTGGCCTCTTGCTCTGTTTCTCATCCATTCCCCTTGTTATGCGACAAACGTAGTGCTATTGATATTGCATGTTCTGACAGTACTTCATCCTGCTCTAAACATATCGACATCAGATATCATTTCATTCACAAACACATTTGCTCTGGCTCCTTTGCACCATCTTGGATCTCAACAACTAATATGACAGCCAACATCCTCACAAAGATTTTACCAACTGCTGTCCATCAAAAGTTTGTTATTGCTCTTGGTCTTGTTCCCCACAACTACTTTCTGCACATTCTTTCTCTTCTGCAATGATGGGGTTGTGTTGAAGATATTCTACTGGTCATCGCTTCTGGTCATCACGTGTTCTTTGCATACATCAACTGTTGGAGTTTCTTCTCAAGCCTCAGTTGCTTTTGTCTCTTCATGACATGCACTGAGGCTGTGAGTCTTTCCTTGTTCTTATGTCCACACATAGACCTAGTACTCACATAGTCATAGCCTCACATTTTTTTGTGTTTTTCTAGGTACAAATATAGTTGCTTTTATCTCTTCACAACACACACTGAGGCTCCTCACATTTCCTCATGTCTTTCTAGGTCTAGGTACATCAGGCTTGCATGTCATGAAGAAAACTACTTGATCTATGTGTGTGCCATGACTATCCGCATCATCGTGTGGTTTGCTATTTTCAGTTTATGATCTTTGCGATGCTGAATGATAGGAAGATCATGAGTATTTGTGGGCCTGGTTGAGATTGATTTTCATGGATTCTATCTACCTTTACTGCTTTGATGTGAGTATTCCCCCTTTTCTTGGTTTGTATTCTCATGCTGACACTCTTGGACCATACCATTTTATACAATTGTGCTCATGTGCACAATCATCAAGACAAACTTCTTCCAGGATGAAGTTCAGTGTGGAACTAAGTGCCCTTTCCTTATTTCTCATCATGAACAAGATTTCTGACAAGCTATAAACATCCAAAATGGATGTATCTTTTTTAGGTCACCATATCTCTTAATACCTAATTAGCATAATATATATCTTGCTAGGTATCAATACATATATGTATACTACAGAGTGTATAGAATATCTCTGGAATCACCTTGGAAGCCCTTTCTCATCCATTACCACTGAGAAATTGAATGCTACAACTGCCTGAACCATGAGAGCTGACCTTTCTCCTTAGTCTTCCCCAACAACGGTGTCTCATCACTTGGAACCACACTAGAGCCCGCTGACTTGAGCACTCTCACCAATGCAACTCCAAAAAGCCTCAGACCCCCTAGACTCTGATTATGGCAATGAGAAAAGACTCAAGGCAGAAAAACACTTTACGAGCAAATGTTGGGCAGCACTTGCAATGTGCCATTGCATTGTGATACTAGGCTCTGTTCAACTTCAGAGGTGACACGCATGTTGAGGAAGCTAGTAACAGACAAGGTGCTGCTGAGAAGAAGAAACCAAGGACTGAAACTATCTAAAGATCCTGGTTTGATGATATATATGTGCTAGGAGAAGTTGTCGGAGAAGATAACAACTGATCACTCCAAATAAATGAAGTGACATCACTGGTATGTTTACCTCCACTTTATGTTATATAAAATGTATAGTATTCTCCATATACATTCAAATGTATCCATAGTGATGTGGTATACATCATTTTTATCTCATAGTGATAACAGAAGTCTCAGTAGTCCAAAAGTAGATATACTTTGATATATCAGATAGTTCAAATATCTTTCTGATCTCGAACTTAGGTATGTTTATCTCAAGCTTATTATATTTAATATAGATCTTTCTGATCTCAAACTTAGTCTATGAATAAACCAATCATTAATTCACTGCGTTTTATATGATGCTGCATCAGAAGTCAAGTTGGCTAACAATAGTGACAACGAACAACATTACCTTAAGAAGATAGGAGACGATGAGGCCACAGCAGAGGCCTAAAGTCAGTACTGTAAGCAGGAATCATGATTCACATTTACCTCATTCCATTACAATATTCCAAGTTGCCAACCTTTGAGCAAACCGCTGTGACAGTGGTGAAGTGCTGTTTGGTCACAATTCAACTTAACCTCTTTCATCATCTTTTGTTAAACCACTAAAAGTCCTGGTCTCTCTTCCTGCAGTGTCACTTATGCTGATACATCACAGGACTCAGCATGCTCTTAGTTGTTGGATATGCTATGATGTTTGAAAACACAAGGTGCAGGCGCTTTGTCACTGTAATGTTTTGCCTAAAATGGAACATGTCAGAATTGCACTCGACAAACCAGTTGGACTACCTGTCCCATTAGAACAAACCTCGTTACAATACTGTGACCCGTTATGCAGAGTGAACCACGCTCTGATACTGATGGTCATTTCCATAGTGGGGACCGAACCGCTACAGTCACTGTCCTGGTATCAGGCTTGGCAAAGACATAAAAATGATTTCTGTCGACATATCGCATTATTGGCATCAGCGCAGCGGAAACTTGCGCTGCAATCTAGTGCTCCTCAATATACACGAGGCTCGAGTCATGTTCATTTCACACGCTGGAGAGGATCCAACCGGACAATGGTTCCGTCACAAGAGCTTCCACGAGAACAACTTTGATTTCAAGATAAAAGACAATCTTTTCAAACATGAAGAGGACAAAGTGTTGCAGCATATTGCAAGATTGAATATATCTATAATATACGTGACAAAGCATGTGAAACCTGTAGTATTAGTCATGAGATCTTATGTAATAAGCAGGGTTTGAAAAGTCATCCCATTCTCAACTGGCTGACCTTGAAATTTTGAGCTCAGTTTTTAACACCAGCATAAACATCATCTATGCTTATCTGGGGATATGGAAGAGAGGAGGCAAAAGTGTGAGAGAGGAGTGGAGGGTGAGGATATCTTGAGATGGACACAATGGTTCAGTAGAATTGAGAGCAAATGGAATGCATTTCAATTGCCCTTGCTCTCTTGCATGGGTTCAGGGAAGGAAATGCACTCAAGCTGGCATGGGCAAAGTAACCTCAAGACAAGTGCCTATGTGATATGAGATGGTGAAAGTGAGCAATGTGAAAAAGAGAGGGGTAAGTGGAAATGAAGGGTGGGAGAAAGAAAAAACATCATCCAAAGGACTGAAAGCAGGACAAAAATTATGAAAAGCATAGCTGGACTACATATGAGTTTTGTGACAATGAAAAAGGTGGCAACAATGGAATCATTGTCTTGGGCACAATAATGAGATGTGATATGAGTGATGAGATGAGGCGTAATGTGTCAAGGGTCACACCAGGGTTGATTCACTTGCATAGATCTCAATCAATGCTTTGATCAGCCCATTTTTGGCTACTGTTTCGGCCTCTTTACCTGTAGGTTTTGTGATTGTATTCAGTCAATATAACTCTGTTTCTGAGTACTTTTATTGTGATTTGTCAAATTATTACATGTATTGAGATGGAAGCTTGAGTTTCAAGGCCTTGACACTAGATTCTTGAGCTTTCTAAAAGGAGATAGGGCTGGGGAGGCAACAAGACAAAGTAGAGGAGTGCCAAGGTATTTCAGGGTGTTAGCATGGGTGAAGGATAAGCTCCAGGATTAGAAACAAGGTGAGTGCAAGTGCTAGGACTGTAAGCAGGGGTGGATGAGTCCCACAGTAGGTGTCAAGCAGATGATGAGGCACTGTGAATGGATAACAGGT